>JAFFST010013551.1:3266-15787 GCA_022414735.1 Noturus placidus | reverse complement strand
AGCTGTCTCACATCCATATTTTACTGGTGTGTTTGTGTGTGTGTGTGTGTGTGTGTGTGTGTGTGTGTGTCAGAGAGATTTAGACTGTGTAGAATATACATTGCTGTTTGCTAAAACACTGGTATCACACACACACACACACACACCTCATCAGAAACAGAAAGACACCTGGACAGAGAAAGAAAATATAGGAAGAAAGGGAAAAACAAAAGAAAGAACAGAAATGGGATGAAATAAAAAAGAAAAAAAATGGTAAGACAAAAGAAAGAAAGAAAGAAAGAAAGAAAGAAAGAAAGACAGAAAGACAGATGGCATGAAAGAAAGAGAAAAATGCAAGATAAGGGAGGCTAAGAATGAAAGAAAAAGTAAATGGTAATAAATGGAATGGATAGACAGAGGAATGGATAGACAGGTAGGGCAGAGAGACGGGTGTAATATTTAGCACTACCACTGACACTTAACCACATGTTCCTCGTGAGTTAGCGTCTTAGCCTTGTGATGCTGATCGTCCATCAAGTCGAACACATCATACGTGTCGAAACCGAACCCGAAGCCATCAATCACACGGTCGCTTCGTTCGTTAACTACGTGTCCCATCACGTGCCGTGTATTTTTAGCCGTTTATTTCCACGCTGCGCGAGCATGAAATTGAACAGCCAGCAGCCGACAGACGCAATTCCAGCCAGGAAGCGAGCGTGGTAATGACTTCCTGTGATGACGTTGCGCTCCGTTCGGCCAACGTGAACCTCCAAACGTTCCACACACTCTTCACTGACACACTGAGATGAGCAGTAAAAAAAACAAACAACAAAAAAACAACGAGATGTGAGATACTATCCTTAAGAAAGGAATGATACAGTTTTAAACGCTTGCTCTTTTAAAAAAAAATGTGTGTGTGTGTGTTTGTGTCTACATGCTAGGTATGTACTTCATTGCCATGCACCCTTTTTCATCTTTAACCTGAGTTAGCAGCTAGCAGCTAATGGGTTTGTTTTTTAATGTAACTTACAAAAAGACATTCCTACAAAAAGTGAATGGTGTGCTAGCTAACTCATGTGCTAGCTAAGAAATGTGCTATCTAAGAAATGTGTTAGCTAAGAAATGTGTTAGCTAAGAAATGTGCTAGCTAACTCATGTGCTAGCTAAGAAATGAGCTAGCTAGAAATGAGCTAGCTAACTCATGTGCTAGCTACAGTAAGAAATGAGCTAGCTAAGAAATGTGCTAGCTAAGAAATGTGCTAACTAAGAAATGTGCTAGCTAAGAAATGTGCTAGCTAAAAAATGTGCTAGCTAAGAAATGTGCTAGCTAAGAAATGTGTTAGCTAGCTCATGTGTTAACTAAGAAATGTGCTAGCTAAGAAATATGCTAGCTAAGAAATGTGCTCGCTAACTCATGTGCTAGCTACAGTAAGAAATGAGCTAGCTAAGAAATGTGTTAGCTAAGAAATGTGCTAGCTAAAAATGTACTAACTAAGAAATGAGCTAGCTAAGAAATGTGCTAGCTAAGAAATGTGCTAGCTAAGAAATGTGCTAGGTAACTCATGTTCTAGCTGAGAAATGTGCTAGCTAAGAAATGTGCTAGCTAAGAAATGTGCTAGCTAAGAAATGTGCTAGGTAACTCATGTTCTAGCTGAGAAATGTGCTAGCTAAGAAATGTGCTAGCTAAGAAATGTGCTAGCTAACTCATGTTCTAGCTAAGAAATGTGCTAGCTAAGAAATGTGCTAGATAAGAAATGTGCTAGATAAGAAATGTGCTAGCTAAGAAATGTGCTAGCTAAGAAATGTGCTCGCTAAGAAATGTGCTAGCTAAGAAATGTGCTAGCTAAGAAATGTGCTAGCTAAGAAATGTGCTAGCTAAGAAATGTGCTAGCTAAGAAATGTGCTAGCTAAGAAATGTGCTAGCTAAGAAATGTGCTAGATAAGAAATGTGCTAGCTAAGAAATGTGCTAGCTAAGAAATGTGCTAGATAAGAAATGTGCTAGATAAGAAATGTGCTAGATAAGAAATGTGCATATAATGAGAGACAAATTTTGTAAAGGTTTTTTTTTTTTAACAATTATTTGATAAATTCTATCTTAAATGTTTATTTGATGTTTTCTGCCTTAATGTGACTGTGGAAAAGAGTCAAATGGGATATGATGGAATGCTAGTATGCTACTATTCTGTGCAAAAAAAAAACACATTTAAAAAAAAAAAAGTGTTAGTACAATTATGAACCACTGTATTCCTGGTGCTATGTCGATAATTGAATGGAGAAGGAGAGAGAGTGAAAGTCGGTGAGAGAGAGCGAGAGATAACTTTGCATTAACATGCGGTGTGATTCACTTGTGTCTCTCATTTTCCCCCAGATTTCTCTCTCAGCAGAAGCTGATGCATTTCCTCGCTTCATTTCTCTCTCTCTCTCTCTCTCTCTCTCTCTCTCTCTCTCTCTCTCTCTGTCAGATCTCTCCATCATCATGCCAAGTTGAGCTGCCAGTCAGTGTAGAGCTTTTTCAGAAGCCGAAGTGCAGTGGGGGAAGTGCACAGACGCCTTTCTGACAGGCTAGCATGTGGCTAACATGGCTGCGTTACCCAAGCAAAAAGATTCCGGAACATTCTGGTAAATTATACAAGAGTCACAGAGACAGGAAATGCCATGTCCTGATTCCAAACAAGTTAATATTGCATTTTATTAGATGCAATTGCATTAGATTGCATTTTTTTACCTATCTAGCTACTGCTTATTTGTATGATTTTAGAGAATCCTTCATTTCATACAGTGATAGCTAACTATGATGTTAGCTAATGAGTTGTTTATCTGTTTATGGAAAGCTACTCAAATGTTTATTGTTCCTTGTTTTATGGCACTTTTAGCTATATTGTAGCTAACAGATAATGGCATCTAGCAAGTTTTAGAGAACTGGCAAGTACATTAGGATTAGGACTAGGAATTAAAACCCAATCAAATCAATCCTGTAATGTTACTATATGATGTTAATATATATATATATATATATATATATATATATATATATATATATATATATATATATATATATAGTGTTACTATATAAACATCATTTTAAACAACATTAGCTAAGTTAGAGATCTTATTGACCTCTACTATGGTTAACATTTAATAAACCTACCATAGAATGTGTGTTACATTAAGTAGCTAGTCAAGATCAGGTATGCTAGTCATAAGCTAGCTCCTCTTTGTGTAAACACTAGCATGAGCTGTGTCACTGCAAGTCCTGTTTGAGGGCAGACGGTGTGTTTTGGTGAATCTCCTCAGGCCGAAAGAGGCTAATTGATGACGACGGTGCGATATTCCTTCAGAGAATTAACCGATCGATATGTGGATACGCAAGTAATGCGAGCTCAGCGTCCTCATGCACAGAGATGTTCCATTGATTTTAACAACACGGCCATATTCGAGCTCGAATAAAAATACCGGCTAATTTGTCAAGCCAAACCGAAGTACTGAGGGCCTTTTTTTAACTGAGCATTATGGTGCATTATGGGATTGATTTACATGCTGTTCTGTGTTCACAGTCAGAACAGTAATACTATCCTCCAGAAATGGTAAATATAGAGATGAACTTTAATACACACATTAGATGTGGGGGGATTGTGGAGGGGGTGGGAGTGGGCCAGTGGTGAGAGGTGGAGATAAAAACACCAAAGCTTCACTTCTTGAAAGAAACACTGAACTGACAATCAGTGCGTTTACATGGACAACAATAATCCACTCTTAACCCGATTAAGACCATACTTTGATTAAGAAACTACCATGTAAACAGCCATTTATATATATATATATATATATATATATACACATATATATATATATACACACATATATATATATATATATACACATATATATCCATCCATCCATCTGTCCAGGGTGCCAGTCTATACACACACACACACACACACACACACACACACACACACACCATATAGAGTGGGGGAAATAAGTACTGGAATTTTTTTTCAGTAAATATATTTCCAATGAGGTTATCCACATGAAATTTTCAACAGGCATCATTATTAACTCAAGAAATCCGGAAATATAAGGAATTTACAATATTAAAGTCCATAAATAAAGTTATGTGAAATAAAGAGGTATGAGACAGAATAAAAGTATTGAACAGGCTAACTGAAATGTTTGTAATACTTAGTGAAGAAGTCTTTGTTTGTAATGACATCTTCAAGACACTTCCTGTATGAAGAAATGAATGGGCCGCAGTATTCAGGTGTGATTTTGGTCCGTTCTTCTAAACATATTGTCTTTAAATCTTGTTCAATTGGATTCGAGTCAGGTGATTGACTGGGCCAATAACACCTTGATTTTTTTTTTTTTTCTCTGAAAGCAATTGAGAGATTCCTTTGCTGTATGTTTTGGATCGTTGTCCTGCTGGAAGTCCACCCACATCTCATTTTCATTATCCTGGTGATTCTTCTCAAAAATCTCCTGGTAAAGGGTTCCATTCATCGTTCCTTCAATTATATGAAGTCTGCCAGTACCATGTGATGAAAAACAGCCTCACACCATGATGCTTCCAGCTCCAAACTTCACTGTTGGTGTAGTGTTTTTAGGGTGATGTGGAGTGTCATTTCTTCTCCAAACATGGTGTGTAGTATGACAGCCAAAAAGTTCAATTCTGCTCTCGTCTGGCCAGAGTACAGTCTCCCAGTATTTCATAGGCTTGTCCCAAATGAGTTGTAGCAAACTTTAAACGAGCTTCGACATGCTTTTTCATGGAGTCTTGCAGGGTGAGCGTGAGGAGTAGAGTGCATTGCGCATTTTTCTCTCTGAGATGATGGTACCTCCTGCCTCCAAGTGTTTCTGGAGCTCTTTCCGAGTGGTCCTTTGCTTTTGTTCTACTCTTCTGACTTTTCTTCTGACTCCCTGGTTAGAAATCTTGCGAGGAGCTCCTGTGTGTGGCTGGTTGATGATAGAGTGATGTTGCTTCAACTTGCAGTTAACGACCCCAATGGTGCTTGCTGGAGGATTCATAGGTTTTGAAATACGTTTGTATCCAATTCCATCAGTATGTTTTGCAGCAATAAAGTCTTGGGAGAGCTCTTTGCTTTTACCCATCATGAGATGTTTCTTGTGTGAAAACTTGATAATGAAAAGCCTTTTTACAGACCATCAAATTTACTAACCAAACTGATATTAATTTGCACAGATAGGAGGTACGGTGCCTATTTCTTGTTGGGTTCTGATTTTAGTTTTTGTTCTCTTCTCTTGTCCTGGCTCATGATTATGTGGTTTATGTTTGTTTTGGTTTCTCTACTCTATTCAGAATCTGGTTCAGGTTTTACAGTAGTTCTAGTTTCTGCTCTTGATCTCATTCCCATTCTGGTTCTGCTTTTAAATCATGTTTTTTTTTTTTTTTTATATTCGATTTTAATTCTAGTTTTGGTTCTGTTTCTAGTCCTTAAACCCTTCAGCTTCGATTTTGGTTCTGTTTCTAGTCCTTAAACCCTTTAGCTTCGATTTTGTTTCTGGATTATGTTCAAGTTCAGGTTCAGGTTCTTCTTGATCTTATCCTGATTCAAGTTCTCATTCTGCTTCTTGTCTCATTCGAAGTCTTTTTCCGATCGGGTTCTTGTTCTGATTTTGGGTTGGGATTCTAGTTTTTGTGGTTCTAGATTGTGTGCAGTTTTTGGTTGTCATCTTCATCATATTCTGGTTCAAACCACTTCATGATTGTGTCCCACCTGTTGTTGATTCTTCACTAAAAAAATACAGTTTTATATCTTTTTGTTTGAGCCCTGAAATGTGGTAAAAGGTTGAACAGTTCAAAGGGGGCCGAATACTTTCGCAAGGCACTGTAGAATTACTTTCAGCTGGTTCCTTGCCTTGGAGAACTGCTTTTTCTTAGTGTGTTCAATACTTTTTTTCTGTGTCATTCTACTTTATGACACACAACTTTATTTTTGGACTATAATGTTGTGAAGTATTTATATTTCCAGATTTCTTGAGATAATATTGATGTCTGGTGAAATTTTCATGTGAATAGCCTCATTGGAAATATAGGTCCATTTGTCCAATACATATTTCCTCCACTTTATATCAAATTATATTTTTAGAAGCTATCGAAAGAGGTAACAAGTTATAGATGGAAAGAAACAAAGAAAGATGAAAATAGGTAAAGGAAATTTATGTAAAAAAAAAAAAGCACCGCCCCTATGAGTGGGCGTGTTGAGCTCAGCTCCTCAGAGACACTGCATTTAATTCCCTCCGTCATATGACTTTAAAGTAATTGACCTTGAGAAATTAATTACCTGTGTCCCACTGTTCACACACACACACACACACACACAGTCAGTCCCGAGTGAAAGAAGCGTGTGAATTCGAGTCATTTTTCACACTTTTATCAGCACTCACTTTCTCATTGCACTTGCCGTCTATGGTACTTAAATTTTCTTTTTAAATTTATTTTACACTCACACTGCTGCCTAATCGTGTGGTTTGGGACACATCCACAGTGGGCCAACGATGGTGTTTATATGGTCAATATAGTGAATAGTGCATGTGATTTGGGATATGTCCACAGCAAAACTATGATGGTGTTCATACGGACTATATAGTGAATAAGGTGTGAGGTTTGGAACATGTCTATGGTGGCACAAGGATGGTGTTTATGTGACTTATATAGTGAATAGGTTGTGTGGTTTGAACACATCTACGGTGGCCCAATCATAGTGTTTATGTGGAGCATATTGTGAATAGGGTGCACGGCTTGGAACACGCTCACAGTGGACCGATGATGGTGTTTAGGTAGCCGATATAGTTAATAGGGTGTGCAGTTTGGGACATTGCCATACTGGCCTGATGGCGGTGTTTATGTGAACTGTATAGTGAATAGGGTGTATGGTTTGGAACACATCCACAGTGGACTGATGATGGTGTTTATGTGGCCTATATAGTGAATAGCGTGTTTGGCTTGGGACACAGCCACAATGAACTGATGGTCTTTATGATACTGTGAATCGGGCATGTGTTTAAGTAAAAGTAAATGTGTGGTTAGTGTTCCCCCTGGTGTATAAAGTTCTGAATTAATAAGTTTACTGTGAAGGGGAGGGGTTGAAAAGCAGGGTTTACATTCCACTCATCAAATACTCCCTCACGTTTTTGTAGTAATCATCTTGCTAACTGTTAAACACTGACAGAAAAATGTGAAAAGCTAAATGTTAACATGTATTAGCACTCAGTTTGACATCTGAATTGTTAATAACGGCGCCAAAGTTGCTCCTGATTGCTAATGAGCACAGCAGGTGAGTCTGACACAATGTACTGCGTTCACAAAAGCAAGATTAAAACACCAGAAGGTTTGAGACTCAAAAGCTAAGGTATTACTTTGCTAAGTGTGTAGTGTGCTAAACAATTGGCATGTTAAGTTAAATCATGTTGGAACACCAATAAATACCAATAAGTGGTTGAATGAGAAGGTCATGTGACAAGGTAGATGACCTATCATTGGTTTAAAGGCTAGTCCAGAGTGTCTAGTGTACTGCTTTCACTTGTTTTTAGTTTCCTTTATTGTCTTTTTTTGCTTTATTGTTTTTAGTTTCCTTTATTGTATAATAATTGTATTTACTATTTTCCTTGGTTTCTACAGGTATGGTTTCCTAGTATCCACATTTTCTTGTCTTATTGTGTCCTTGTAGCATAGCCCCCTTGTTTTCTGGGATAATTGTTTTGTAGTGTCCTTATTTCCTGCTTTCCTTATTTTCATTGCTTACCCCCCAGTTCCCTTTCAAAGGGTACTCAATGTTGTGTGAGCTCCCTGCTGTGGGAAGCGCCCTCACGTGGGACAGGTCTCTGAAGTCTGTGTGAAATCATGCTTATTTGTATGCCTGCCATGGTCAGATGACGTGGCATTTCATGCGTTGCGTGATTATAAAACAGCACCTGTAAACCACGTCATCAGCCTTATTATCTTCAGCGAAAGACTGCATGCTGGTTGTTTGTTGGAATGCTCTTAAAAAACTCTATTTTTCAGAAAAGAAATATATATATATATATATATATATATATATATATATATATATATATATAGGTTATATATGTATAGATTAATTCTAGTGTGATCCAAGGAGTTGGCAATTCAAGATCGAGATGTTGTTCTCACCCACATGAGGAGCTTGGAGCTTAGGTTGAACTCCAAGAAACTCATACTTTTTCCAGTACAGAGGATGACTGTTCTAGGCGTCATATTGGATTCCACTACGATGAGGTAGACTATCTATCCCCAACACGTAGGGTCAATCCTATCAACATTGAGCAAGATAAAGCTAGGTATGGGCATCAGCAGCAGCAGCCAATGTCATACCATTGGGTCTATTGCACTTGAAACTGTTTCAGTGATGGCGGAAATGTCGTCAGAAAAAAACCCCTAAGAATAATCAATGTCACACAGTGATGCCTACATGCTCTGAGAATTTGGAGATGTCAGTTCCTACCATTGGGTCAAACTCTAGGGGTGTCTCCTTATCGCAATATGGTAATGACAGACACCTCCCTCATGGCCTGCGACCTAGACGGCCGTCCAGCTTCTTGAAAATTGCCTAGAAATGCAGGCCGTATTCCTAGCACTGAAATTATTTTTTCCCTCAGTTGAGAGGTCACCATGTGTTAGCTGTAACAGCCAGTACAGTGGTGGTCTCACATATCAACCACCAGGGAGGGTTATGTTCATGAGCCCTGTTCAGGCAGATGCAACTACTTCTTCTTTGGGAGGAGGGAAAGTTTTTACCAGTGAGTACAATGTACATTCCAGGCAACTGGAATGTGGGGACAGACATCCTATTGAGGCAGGGGCTCAGACCTGGGGACTGGAGACTCCAGCCACAAGTGGTGGAGTCCATTTGGCCAGTGGTTGTGTTCACCTCCGAGGAGACAACCCACTGTGGTTCGCCTTTACTCATCCAGCACCATTTGGGCTGGACACCATGGTACACATGTGGCCTAGGCCACCTCTGAATGCCTTTCTCCAAAGAGTTCAACAAGATCATCTACATCTTCTGCTAGTAGCACTTTATTGGCCAGTGCCATCTAGGAGGGAAATTATCTCTGAGAATATGGTTCTCTGTAATAATATCCCTGCTAGATGGCACTCCCTGGGAGATTCCTGTTTACAGGTATCTACCTTTTCAAGCTAGAGGGTTGATTTATCCCCCTTGGCAGGAACTATGGATACTGTGGGTCTGGACCTTTAGGGGCAAAAGCTCATAGATTCTGGCCTCTCAACTGAGGTTGTAGATACCATGTTGAATGCTAGAGCACAATTCACGAGAAAATTGGATGTGCTCAAGTGGTGACTTTTTGTCTTGTGGCGTAAGGATCTTCAGTTAGACTCAGTAGACTATGCAATAGCTACAGTCTTGGAGTTCTTACAGGAACATTTCTTAGCAAGGTTGGCTCCTTCTACATAGCCGCTATTTTGGCCAGCCATGCCCTATTGATGGAGCATCTGTTCTCTAAAATCGAGGTTTGTGTATGGTGTCAGACGGCTGAGGCCCAGCTGGAGACCTAGCATACGTTCCTGAAACCATTATGTGGTCCTGCAAGGTCTGTCAAGACACCCCATTTGATCCCATAGAGACAGCTCCAGAGAAGCTTCTAACTCTAAATGTAGCTCTTCTGCTGGCCCTGTCATCTCTCAAGCAAGAAGGAGATCTACATGCTTTCTCTGTTGCCCCTTACTGCCTTGCCTTTGCCCTGGGATTAGTCAAGGCCTTTATATCCCTAAAGTGACTATGTCTGCTGCCCAGCCATTAGTTTTACAGGCTTTATGCCCTCCTCCGTTCCTCACACCAGAACCAGAGAAATTGCATGTACTATGTCCAGTAACGACTCTCTGTAAGTAAGTAAGTAAGTAAAATTTATTTCTAAAGCACATTTCATACAGCGAAGCTGTACTTACATTCACTGCTCCGGTCAGTGACATAAATCAGAGCAGTTGCTGGTCTGCTTTGGTAAAATCAGTAGAGGTGATTCTGTGTCAAAAAAAAGTGCATCTCCAATTGGATAGTGGCCTGCTACACCTCTGGGCATAAAGGCTCATTCCGATGGGGGGGAGGGGGGGGTCATCTCCTCAAAGGTTTTATCCACAGGAGTTCACTTACAGGATATGTGTATTGTGGCAGGGTGGTCTGTGCCACACATATTCACTTGATGTTACTGTTTTGACATGGATTCCACCCCGGGCTTGAGTATCTTGCAGTGACCTTAGGCTCAGTCCCTTTGAACAGGCCATACCCTCAGTATGACAGAGTGGGTATACTCATTCCCACAGCGTGAAGCTCACGCAATGTTGAGTTCCTTTTGAAAGGTAACGTCTGGGTTATGTATGTAACCCTGAAAAGTGACGGAGAAGTTGTGTAGCTTTGTCACTCTGGTTCATGCCTGTATACTGCGTCTTCACTTCAGATAATAGAAGCTTGTTTCCTTCTCAGGGAACAGGGTTGCATGCATAATCAATAATTTTTTGTAGTACACTTAGTGTATTTAGTGTTTAAAAGTTTTTAGTGTCCATGTTTCCTGGTCTCCTCACATTGCAGTGTGTGCATTCCAGTTCTTGTCCACTTCTTTCCTAGTTTACTTTGTGTCATTTTTTTCAAATTGCTCATGTTTCTAACTTTTGTCTGTGTGTTACCTAGTCCCTTTGTTTTCTAGTCCCTTGTTTTTTAGTCTCCTTGTTCCAAATGCCCATGTTCCTAATTGTTGTCCCTGTGTTACATAGCCCCGGTGGTTTCTAGTTCCCTTGTGTCTCACACTCCTTATTTCCCAGTGCCCATGATTCTAGCTTGTGTCCCATTTTTTTTTACTAGTACCCTTGTTTTCTTGTCTTCATGTTTCCTCAGTTCCCAGTGTTCATGTTTCCAGTTTTTGACCTCATGCTTCTTGTACCCTTGTTTTCTAGTCAATTTGTTTCTTAGACTCCTTGTTGTCCAATGTCCATGCTTTGAGCTTTTGCCTGCATGTTTCCAAGTTCCCTTGTTTTCTAGTCCATTTGTTTTTTAGTCTCCTTGTTTCACATTGCCCATATTTCTAGCTTTTTTCTTCATGCTTTCTATTCTCCTTGTATTCTAGTCCCTGTAGTTCTTAGTCTCCTTGATTCCCAGTGCTCAATTGTCTAGATTTTGTCTTCATGTTTCCTAGTGATCGAGTTTTCTAGATTCCTTGTTTCTTTGTACCCATGTGTCTAGCTTTTGTCTTCATGCTTTCTAGTCAGCATGTTTCCTATTCAACTTGTTTTGAAGTCCCCTTGTTACTTAGTCTCCTTGTTTCCTGATTTCAAATAATACACAATCTGCTGTTACTGGAGGAAGTTAAAGCAGAGTACAGGGTAACACTACAGTGTTACACACAAAACTAAGTACTGGCACGTCTTTATATAGCTAACCTTAATAAAAAAGTAATCTAATAGAAAGTCTAATACTTTCTTCCTAAAATTATTATCAGTTCATTAATGCATTTAATATAATTTTTGGCTCTTCACTTGTTTGTAACAAACTTCAGAAATAGATCACCATAAAGACAACGCCAAAGCAAAGGACATATTAATTAAAAACAACAATACAATTTAATGTTGCCATGACAACTAAAAGCATAAGGATGGTCAAGGACTGTTGCCATAGTAACTTGCCAGAATAACTGAAAGCAAATGGGAGCACAAGTGCTAATTGAATTCTGTCTGACGAGAATGTATTTGGGATGGAGCCAGACATTGTATAGAGATCAAAAACGCATACATTTAGCCTTTAGCTTTAGCCATAAAATGTTGTCACTAAGTAGCTAAGTTGGCTAACAAAAGTCAGAATGGATGTCCATATTGTGTGTGTGTGTGTGTGTGTGTATACACCCTCTAATGTACTCTACTGTAAAAAAATAAATATATATATATATATACATATATATATACAGTGGTGTGAAAAAGTGTTTGCCCCCTTCCTCATTTCCTGTTCCTTTGCATGTTTGTCACACTTAAGTGTTTCGGAACATCAAACCAATTTAAACAATAGTCAAGGACAACACAAGTAAACACAAAATGCAATTTGTAAATGAAGGTGTTTATTATTAAAGGTGAAAAAAAATCCAAACCATCATGGCCCTGTGTGAAAAAGTGATTGCCCCCCTAAACCTAATAACTGGTTGGGCCACCCTTAGCAGCAACAACTGCAACCAAGCGTTTGCGATAACGTGCAATGAGGCTTTTACAGCGTCCTGGAGGAATTTTGGCCCACTCATTTTTGCAGAATTGTCCTAATTCAGTTACATTAGAGGGTTTTCGAGCATGAACGGCCTTTTTAAGGTCATACTACAACATCTCAATAGGATTCAGGTCAGGACTTTGGCTAGGCCACTCCAAAGTCTTCATTTTGTTTTTCTTCAGCCATTCGGTGGTGGACTTGCTGGTGTGTTTAGGATCATTGTCCTGCTGCAGAACCCAAGTTCGTTTCAGCTTGAGTACACGAACAGATAGTTGGACATTCTCCTTCAGGATCTCTTGGTAGAC
>JAFFST010013550.1:52911-63978 GCA_022414735.1 Noturus placidus | reverse complement strand
TTTTTTAATCAGCGGTTTTATAACTGCTAATTTAAATGATTTAGGTACATAGCCAGTACTAAGGGAAGAGTTGACTATATCTAAAATGACATTTTATACTGGGAAGATCCATAAAACATGTTTAGTTGCCACGTACTAATACATACTAGAGACATGTTTTGTCTGTGTTCTGTGTTTTCCCGTTTAGGTAACTGGTGAACACAAGAGCGTAACCATGGTATGGAAATTGGGGGGTCCAACGAACTCGGATATGCAAGTGAATGTAACGTTAATGGTCAAAAACCAGAACTGATGTTAGCCTAGCCTACTTCGTGGGTGTGCAATTATCAACAGTTAATTAACGTTCTTAAGAACAAACCAAGCCATGGTATGATGCCTTCTATACTAAACTAAAGTCACCTACTATTTAGGTATCTAGTTACTAACTGTCTGAATAAAAGCTTGTATGTTCTGCTGCAGGGGTGCACAGTGGCTTAGTGGTTAGGGTTTGATTACAACCTGTTGTCCCAGTGTGTCGGGGGTTTCCTCCGGGTACTCCGGTTTCCTCCCCCAGTCCAAAGTAGGTAGTCTGATTGGCGTGTCCGTAGTGTATGAATGTGTGTGTGAGTGTGTATGTGATTGTGCCCTGTGATGGACTGGCACCCTGTCCAGGGTGTACCTGCCTTGTGCCTGATGCTCCCTGGGATAGGCTCCAGGTTCCTCCGTGACCCTGAAAAGGAGTAAGCGGTAGAAGATGGATGGATGGATGGATGTTCTGCTGCACTCTTCTGCACGTTCCTGCTGTCTCCATTTCTTACAGACTGAGCTGCTAATATATATCAACAAATTTGTGTTGAGTCTGGGCACAACAAGTGTACAACCGGGGGGGCACACCGATTTTCCTTAACAAACGGAAATATATTAAAAAGGAATAGACATAAATAAATAGAATAGATGAAGAAAAGACAGATCTGTTGGCAGGGTTCATTAAATGGGGATTTGTAGAAAATATTCTGTACTGTATATTGGGGGAGCACATTGGTATTTCCTCAGCATTGGGGGGACCCGCCCCCCCCCAAATAATATGTGGTTACACCCATGAGTGAACATACTATCCATCAGTGATTGGTTCAATTATTGCTTCTGAACTCCACCAACTTGAAGTTCAACCAACTCTCTGCCGAAGGAGATGTTTCCTCCCCCCTTAAAAGCAACACCAGTGGATCCAAACCGTCAATGCTTTAACTGTCGGCCATCCTTACAGTTGATCTATTTCTGATGTGGATGATTTATTCAAATAAAATCAATCAATAAATAAAATCCTAACCCTAGATACCACTACGTACCTACATCAGACTATAACTAATGATCTGGTAGTGAATAAAGCGTTAAGGAGGATGGCTGGTCTAAAAGGTCTAGCACAGCTAAGCCCTCAATCTTATACAAAGAGAAAATAGATCCACATTGTCTTATTTGGTGTTATAAGCGGCTTAATGTTTGACTTTATGGGATCAAGAACAACAGCATCAATAATAAGAAACATTCATAGAAGCGGTTGAAGAAGCAAGACCGGGGAAGATTGCTTTCTGGAACAGACTGTAGATTCATGCAGCCTATGAGTGGTATATGTTTTAGGTGATTCTACAGAGTCACACATCCCATAGACATGACTAATTGCAAGTGCAGCGTTTATGCGTACCATGCTTGCTTTCTGGAAGAGACGCAGCATGATAATGATGGTGACTTGACAACTACTTACAAAATTAGTTATCATAAATGGATGGTTCAGCCCGAGCACACTTTCAGTAAGTATGTTCCTGTGTGTATGTGTAATACTTTTATCTCTATGATGAAAGCTTGTGCTATAAGACTCAAGCTTAATGTTTTTGTAAGAATTATTTGCCATTTTTAAACCCTGCTAGCTCTTTCCTTGTAGAAGGAATGCCTAACCAGTACTCAGTAAAGCAGTGTTCTGCAGTTCATAACCTCCTTATGGTTCAACACTCCTAATATTGCCTTCGGGTCTGTTTGGACCAGGTATTGCAATATATCAAGATGTCTGCAAAGTCAAACAAAAAGAGGTAGAACTTCGGGGCATTCCTTAAAAATGAGGCACTCTGTGACAAATAGCTGCAGCTCTGGGGTATCTGTTCATGGTCACTGCAAATGAGAAATGCACAAATATTACCTTTTCTCCTCCCTCATATCTCCGGGAGACACATAATACACTACTTCAAATCCAATTGCTGATGAGAATGCCTGGAGTTAAATCCAAGCTTAACTCTCAGGAACTGGTCCACTGCATTGTTACGCTTTCCTTCCTGCAGCAGTGGAGACAAACATCTCTTCCTGTCCATTAGAATGAATAAAATGGACAATCCTCAGTAGAGGAATGAGAAATTGAATTAAGGTGTTATCTCTCTTATTCAGACTCCAGCATCTCTCCTAGCTCTATTGAGTTTTCTTCGACGAGTTGAATTCTCTCATTTCTCATTGTTACTCGCCGAAGCCCCGAGTTGTTTCCATAAAGCAGCTGGCTTTGTGTGCACATGTTGTTTGCCTTAATGATCTACACTTCCCAAGATGAATTCCAAGCCGAGTATTCTCTACGCATTTACTTGCCGAAGTTAAATGACACCTAGTTAGACAGATATTTCTAAACGATATTATTCTAAGAAATAACACATTAGAATCAATAATATGAAATCGTGTTGCCGGGAACACATTACACAATCGCAGGATTATCGATGTTATTGTAATGTATTGGAGGCAAAACACAAGTGTGTAGAATCAGTGTTTATTAGGATAAATCCAATACCCATCATCCCAGTCCGTAGCAGGATTCAGAATACATTCATGCTAAAAGATTAAAACTAGAGGAATCCATAAGTGAGAAATGGGAAAACAGTCGAAGGTCTAAACCAGGAAGCACAAAGGCTCGGACTTAATGGAGAAAACGCATGATGAGAATTTGGACAACAGGGGAATAAACAAACAAACGAATCAATGGCTGAACAGAGAATATCTGAGAATAATTAGGATATGAGCGGACTAAAAACAAACATACATAGCCAGACACAAATACATGATATAAACAAAAACACGTGACAAGAACTCAAATCTACGTAACAGAAACTTAAACTATGCCTCTTGGCACAAAACAACAGGGTCCAAAATAGGTCCAGGTCCTTGAACAGAATGTCGGAAGTCTTGAGACAGGCATTGCCTGAAAATATTAATGACAATCTCATCTCTGTCAGTCAGGTGGCGAAGAGATGTTCTCGGTGGAGCCTGGAGGCAGAGTGACGACATCCTTGTCAAGGTTGGGAGGTGCAGCATTGAAATCCTCACTATGTTCTAGAGGTGACAACAACCAGGCCTTCGAACTAGTGCGTCCCTGGGCTCTCACAATCCCCCTGACTCAGATTTGGGACGAAAAATTGGGGAAAGTAACTGGCAAAACCAGCCCTCTTAGAATAATAGAGACAAAATGTTCTCATAATTTAGCAAAAGCCTAGTTTTGTAAATTTGTTCTGAGATATGGGACAGCATAGTCAGCATTAGGATTATTGTAACAACCAATCAAACATCTTTTTGCTTGTAGCTGATGAATTATACCTTCAAAATAAAGATTTTATACATTCTAATGTACGAATAGCGGAATTTCTTGTAAATTGCTCTTTACAAGACTATTCCTAAGGACCTCTAGGTACTGTGTCTACATATACACTGAGCGAAAACAGAAACATCCACTTTTCAGGAGACTGTTATGCACGGACATCGTTATTGGAAATGGTTTAAAGGATGTTTTTCATGCTTGTTGAATGAAGCATAAACAATTATTGTACATGTCCCTGTGGGACAGTCTTTAAGACACGAACAGTTTACAGGTGGTATGCAATTACGGTCACAGTTACAATAAGTTAGGACACTGAAGAGACCTTTCTACTGACTCTGAAAAACACCAGAAGAAAGATGTCTTGGGTTCCTGCTCGCCTGCGTGAACATGCCATAGACTTGCTGTAGGGAGACATGAGGACTGCGCATGTGGCCAGAGCTATAAACTGCAATGTCTGTAATGTAAGACACCTGAGGGAGATAGGAAGGACAGTTGATCGTCCTCGCAGTGGAAAATTTCACGTAACCGTGTGTCCTCCTCAGACGTGATTGAGGACTTGCAGATGCCTTGGTGGAAGAGTGAGGGAACATCTCATAGTAAGAGCTGACAAATCTGGTGCAGTCCATGATGATGAGATTCACTGTAGTACTTAAAGCAGCTGGAGGAGACATAAGATACTGACTGATAGTGACTTTTAATATTGACCCCCTCTTTGTTCAGGGACTCATTAATCAGGGGCTCATTAAACTCATTAATCCAATATATATATATATATATATATATATATATATATATATACAGCGGGGGGAAAAAGTATTTGATGATTTTGTATGTTTTCCCCCTGACCAAGAAATGCTCAGTGTATAATTTTAATGGTAGGTTTATTTGAACAGTGAGAGATAGAATAACAACAAAAACATCCAGAAAAACGCATGTCAAACATGTTATGAATTGATTTGCATTTTAATGAGGGAAATAAGTATTTGACCCCTCTGCTAAACATCACTTAGTTCTTGGTAATGACTTTGTAATGACTTTTCATTTTCAATGCCCTGGCTGAGGGAAGGAGGTTCTCACTCAAGCTCTTTGGCATCAACTCAACTCGCCGTGATTGGAGGAGGAGGAATGCTGCCTATGACCCCAAGAACACCATCCCCACCGTCAAACATGGAGGTGGAAACATTATGCTTTGGAGTGTTTTTCTGCTAAGGGGACAGGAGAACTTCACCAAATCAAAGGGACGATGGACGGGACCATGTACCGTCAAATCCTGGGTGAGAACCTCCTTCCCTCAGCCAGGGCATTGAAAATGTGTGTGTAAATACATAGATATATACACACCAAAACCCTGTCATGGTTCACCAGTTGTTCTTCCTTGGACCACTTTTGGTAGGTACTACCCATTGCATACCAGGAACACCCCACAAGACCTGCCATTTTGAAGCTGCTCTGTCGTCTAGTCATCACAATTTGGCCCCCGTTAAAGTCGCTCAGATCTTTACACTTGTCCATTTTTTTCCACTTTGAGAAGTGACTGTTTGCTTGCTGCCTAATACATCCCACTGTAACAAGATAATCAATATTATTCACTTCACCTGTCAGTGGTTTTAATGTTATGGCTGATGCTATGATCTATTGTTACAGTTTTGCAGTAGGCCCACAACACAAAACAAAAAAATTGACATGGCCTCAAAATAGCTGGCATGAATGGCATGAATCACCAGCTAAAGGATGAAGAATGAAGGAGTCAGTTAGAGTAATGAAAAGAACCCTGATCCGGAACTTTCAGGTAAAAAAAAAAAAAAGATCCTGAAACATCCCAAATAATTGAATTCATTCGAAGTCCAATACACTTAACAGTAAAGAGATAAGCTGATTGATGCTTAGAGATGCTTTAATCTCTTAGCTAAATTTCCATCTAACTTTCGAACGCCGTTTTCGCCTTCTCATCCCTTTTTCCCGGCTCATGCAATTAACAGCAGTGATTTGCTTTATCTCTTGTCACAGTCTGATATTCATTAAATGAAGTACAACTCTGAATAGCTGATTTGTGCTGAATTCGCTGATTTCTCTACTTCTCATTCACACGACACTTTCATTCTTCCTTGGCTGTCAGCATTCTTCTCACCGCATCAAATGAGTGAGAGCTAACCTTGCATTGTTCTCTCGTATTCTGTGGGAAAAGGTTTTACATCTAACACAATGCAGATCGTATCAAAAGAAAAGCAGAAAAACAGACGGAGAAAGAGGTGATGAGGGTGTAGGATTGAAAGAGAGAAGGGAATGGATTTTGTTTCCGTTCATATTTCTTTAATTGATTTTCATGAGCATAAACAGGTGCAGGTCCATAAAATATGCAACCAGAGGAAGAGCAGACGAAAACAGGCCATAGATTTATAATAATTCACTAAAGATATGTATTTTGGAAGATCTTTTCATTACAGTTATTGCTGCTTTATAAACACGCCCTTGTTAAGTGTTTATAGATTCAACAGCCCATTTATTAGAACAGCTTTACACTTCAGCCAATCATGTGGCAGCAGCTCAATGATTAAAATCATGCAAATTTAGGTGAAGCATCACATCACATATCACATCTAACATCAGAATGAAATTTGAGTAGCTTGGCATCATTGTTGCTATGAATGGTGTGGAAAACAAAAAAACATCCACCAAGCATCTACTGGCTGGACTGGATCGAGCTGACAAGAAGGCTACGGTAATTCAAATAACCACTCTTTACAACCGTGGTGAGCAGAAAAGTATCTTACATTTACATTTATCAGACGCTTTTATCCAAAGCGACTTACAAATGAGAGCACACTCACACACCAATGGTAGCAGATCTGCATGCAAGGTGCTAGCTTGCCATCGGGGGCAACTTAGGGTTCAGTGTCTTGCCCAAGGACACTTCGGCATGGGATCACCCGGGCCGGGATTCGAACCACCAACCCTACGATTAGTGGATTAGTGGACAACCCACTCTACCGACTGAGCCACAGCCGTCCGCATCTTAAAAGGCATGCAAATTGACTTGAGGTAGATGAGCTACAAGAGCAGAAGACCACACTGGGTTCCAGTCCTTTCAACCAAGTACCAGGTGATGTTTTTCCAACCTTTACGCATGGCTAAAGTGTCCGTAGTGAATGGATGTGAGTGTGTATGTGATTGTGCCCTGCGATGGACTGGCACCCTGTCCAGGGTGTACCCCGCCTTGTGCCCGATGCCTCCTGGGATAGGCTCCAGGTTCCCCGTGACCCTGAAAAAGGAGTAAGCGGTTGAAGATGGATGGATGGATGGATGGATGGACATTTGCAGTTGAATTGATATTATATTTAAATAATGATATTCTTCAGAAAATGGTTGATCTACATCTATAGACTGTCAACAACCTAAACATTTCTAAACGTGTCATCAGTTCATGGTTGTTGAAATTTCGTAGGTAGGTAATCTACACATCTTCTGTAGGTAAGACACGTTAGGAGGCTGCCAGGGGGCGCCAGGGGGGCCTCAAATTTGGTGTGAAAAATAAATTATCACTCTCAGACAACCACACACACACACACACACACACACACACACACACACACACACACACACACACACAATCAATTCCTAATATAATGTAATGTAAATATGTAAGCTGTAATTATTAATAAAAAAGGGAGATGTATTCAGAAGTCTGTATTTTTAATGTGTTTTAAAGACATCTTGCAAAAGGGGGGCCTCGGACAAATGTTAATGCCATTTGGGGAGGCCTCACCCTGGAAAGGTTTGGGAACCACTGCCTTAGAGGAATGCTGTCACAGGAAAATAATCAACAACAGGGTTGTGTGATGCATTCAAACATCTTTCTTTTACCACCTTGAAGTTGATTATTTTCCAATAAAATTACAGCCTGAAGTTTTTTTTTATTCATTATTCCACACTGTAAAAGTTCATTTAAACTCAAAAATTTTGATTACCTAAACGAATTAAAATTTTTGAGTTGATAAATCAATTTCTTTAATACACTAAAATGACAAATATAACACAAATTTTACTCAAAATTTGTGTTATATTTAAGTGCGTTTGGCTTAATTTTAAACATTCTGAACTAATTCCATCCATCCATCCCTCCTCTACCGTTACTCCTTATTTTAGGGTCACGGGGGAACCTGGAGCCTATCCCAGGGAGCATCGGGCACAAGGCGGGGTACACCCTGGACACAGTGCCAGTCCATCACAGGGCACAATCACATACACACTCACACACCCATTCATACACTACGGACACTTTAGACACATCAATCAGTCTACCATGCATGTCTTTGGACTCGGGGAGGAAACCGGAGTACCCGGAGGACCCGACGCACGAGGAGAACATGCAAATTCCGCACACACATGGCCCTGGTGGGACTCAAACCCCGGACCCTGGAGGTGTGAGGCGAACGTCCTAACCACTAAGCCCCCGTACGCCCCCTTTTGAACTAATTAGTTTCCTCAAATGTTTTGAGTTAAATGAACTATCCGGTTTTAATGCGCACTGGAATTTGTTCATTTTATTGTTTATTAATTAAAGAAGGACATAACGTAATTTGATCCATTTGCAGTTACACTTATTGTTGTGGAGTATCTGTGAAAAACGTTAGTTCCTATTATGACACATCATATCTGCTACAGTATAAGCACTTGTTCTTTCTGTTTTTTTTCTCTCTTTTAAAATTAATAAGACCCACGAAAAAAAAAAAAAAATGAAAAAAAAAAAAACATGATTTCGTGTAAAAGAGAAACACAATGCACAACTCTATATGTCCTGAAGACTTTCCTGTGGTGGGAAATGTTGTTTTCTATACTTCCTTTTCGCTAATCATGGTTAATGAATATGTTGCCAGAGTTTTCAATTATACTTTCAAAAGTTTTCATTTACAGTCCACAAGTTTATGTTCGCCGTTCTGGTGAGCACAAACCGCTCATGTGCGTGTGGTTTGACAGTAATTTACTCTCATTGAGATTAAAAACTGAGATTTTGATTGATGGCTCCCTGACCTGGAAGTAGAGACTTCAGTGGTTATGAGTGTTCTGGATGCGGTTCCCTGTATAGTTATAGTGTTAAGACTGTTATCAAAGAACGCCGTTTATTTCAAGACCGTGTTTAATTTTTACCACCGAGTTCACGGAGTTCTTCGTGTATATTATTGATCGCTTCTTGAAAAGTTACGTTCAACACTTTTGGCTCAATACAAATTTAATTCCATAACACTGGTCACTCTTATATCAATGAAACTTATATAAATATTAAATAAACGTCTCGACATATCGATTATTATACGTCTGCCATAGGCGAGTCCTTGAGTATTAGCTGCTAGTGATAAAGTATCGCAGACAGACCTGCTGTCAGAGAAGCTGTTATAGAAGATCTATCAAGACCTTCTGACCAATCAGATTCAAGAATTCAACAGCACTGTGTTATAAGTTATTTTATTTTGGGATAGACTTACTTCCTATCCAAGAGAATTTACATGGCATAATTACGAAATTCACTACGAGCCAAAATATTGATGCTTTTGAAAATCTAACACATTTGAAAATCTAACACACCCTAACCATTTCTCTTATAAACAAATATTGGGTGCACCCGTGTGTTTTCATTCACCCTGCAAGATTCTTTTATGCACTTTAGATCATGAATAAATTGATGAAATATAGTGTATTGATTGTTTAAATGCTCTCCCTTTTGAGTGCAGTGATATCGTTTGGTGATAATGTCTTAACAACCACCATACACCCCCCCCCCTCTATCTCTCTCTCTTTCTCTCTCTCTCTCTCTGGCCCTGTGCATCGAAATAACTGTGAATTAAAAGTGTATGAGGGAGATACAGAATTTATGAGACTCCCTAACGTGCTGATAGAGGTGACTGGGGGACTCTGAGGGATAGTCTGACATTCTAACAGGCTAAATTCTTGAGAGCAAAATCTGCTGCTCTAGATAAAAGAGTTCATGGCACAAGCGGAAGCAGAAGGGAGGGTATTATGTAGAGCGTTAGACTGTGAATTAATGTCGCCTCTCTGTTTACACTTCTGTAAATCTGTGCAGTCTGATCGACCGTGTGGAATACTGATTTGACACATGGCAGCATTATCTCCTCATTTTGGTGACTGTTGTTGACATTTGGTACAGTATCGAGTCTTTTCGGTGGCTGTACGATCAACGGGTAAATAATACGTTACGTATATGGCCAAAAGTTTTTCGGACACCTGACCATCATGCCCATGTGTGCTTTTTGAACATCCCATTATATATTTAATACCTTCCTTCAAAAATTATAAGCAACTGAAGTGGTATGGTGGTAATACACACTGAAAGTTTATAACCTGAGCCTCTCGGAATTACAGATTACCTCTCTCAACTTAACTTAGCTCCAGAGGTGCTAGTGCGCTAAAAGAGAGGACTGTAATTGAATCATGAGTCCATCTTTTAAACAGCACTTCATTAAGAAAGGCTTTGGGAACAATCAGCTGGCTCCCAGAACGTCACACACTTCTTCTTCCTGAAGCTTTAAGAGAAATCAGTCTCTTTTGTAGACTCACACAGGCTGTGAGAAAAGAATGGACAGTGATTTCGGTCCGGCACCACTTTCATTCCATTGAGATGCACTTCAGGAGAGAAAGAGCTCTGTCTGTACTCAATGTCTCAGCAAGGATTTATCGGGCGGTTGTGGCTCAGGTGGTAGAGTGGGTTGCCTACTAATCATAGGGTTGGCGGTTCAATTCCCGGCCCACATGACACCACATGTGGACGTGTCCTTGGGCAAGACACTGAACCTAGAGTTTCTGCCAAGGGTAAGTTAGCACCTTGCATGGAACCTCTGCTACCATTGGTATGGGTGAATGAGAACCAGAGTAGAACCACAAAGTGCTATATAAGTGTGGACTATTTACCATAAAGACAGATTTTCTTGTTGAATGGAGCATAGAAGAAGATCCTGTCATGGTTTACCTAAATTGATTACAAGAAACATTACAATGGTTGTTTAACTCAACGGTTAACGGTTAGCACATTTGCCTCGCACCTTCAGGGTTGGGGGTCTCCGTTTTGTTCATTTTGACACTAGCAAAGTGTGATCCTCTTCAAAGATGCCACTCAAAATTATTTGGGTAGGTATACACCTGATTTAGGCTCAAGACATCTCATTTTTAGCAGCCATACATCTGATTTTTGGTCAAATGGTTGATTTGCATACATTATATAGCTACAGTGCCTTGCGAAAGTATTCGGCCCCCTTGAACTGTTCAACCTTTTGCCACATTTCAGGCCTCAAACATAAAGATATAAAACTGTAATTTTTTGTGAAGAATCAACAACAGGTGGGACACAATCATGAAGTGGAACCAAATTTATTGGATATTTCAAACTTTTTCAACAAATAAAAAACTGAAAAATTGGGCGTGCAAAATTATTCAGCCCCCTTAAGTTAATACTTTGTAGC
>JAFFST010013550.1:19613-38977 GCA_022414735.1 Noturus placidus | reverse complement strand
CATACACTATGGACACTTTAGACACGCCAATCAGCCTAATATGCATGTCTTTGGACTGGGGGAGGAAACCGGAGTACCCGGAGGAAACCCCTGACACACAGGGAGAACATGCAAACTCCGCACACACATGTCCCTGGCGGGACTCGAACCACTAAGCCACCGTGTGCCCCATTGATTAAATCATATCAGAACTTTTTTCCACCTTCAATGTGAATTTACAACATACCTGTACATAAATTAAATGGAAAAGCAATCAGAAAGGTTTTAATAGGACAATAATTGGACAATAAAAAAAGTTACAAACGCTTTCTACTTATGGATGTGGCTGTGTTCAGAATGAACTTATCCCATTCAATCTCGTGTTCAGAAGTTCTGATCATGCAGCTGTCATCAATGAAATTATTCTGATTAACCCCAAAAAAGGAAAAGACCTTACAAAGGCTGTATGGCATCTCACTTTTCAAATGGTATCTTTCAGGAGAGGTGCTACAAAAGAATCTCCAAAGCATTAGGTTTACCACAGTGACACGATACCAAGAACAGGACGTCCCTACAAAATTTGCATTTATTCATTTAGCAGAAGCTTTTATCCAAAGCAACTTACAAATGAGAGCACACTCACACACCAATGGTAGCAGAGCTGCATGCAAGGTGCTAGCTTGCCATCGGGGGCAACTTAGGGTTCAGTGTCTTGCCCAAGGACACTTCGGCATGGGATCACCCGGGCCGGGATTCGAACCGCCAATTCTATGATTAGTGGACAACCCACTTTACCGACTGAGCCACAGCCGCCCGTCCTTTTTACAAAAGGACAAGATAAATAAACTTACCAGGGAGGCTGCCAATAGACCTACAGCAAGTTTAAAGTAGCTGCAGGAATATATGAAAAGTACTGCTTACTCTCTGCATGTGACAACGATCATATTCTTCACATGTCTGGGTAGTACATCTATAGGGTAGAGTGGCTCGATAGAAGCTCTTTCCGACAAAATTATATCCAAGCTCAACTTAATCCCCCAAACCATCTGGGAAAATGTGTTACTGTCTGATGAGACCAATTCCAAAAAGTAAAATAATTCAATAATTCCAAAAGGTATTTTCACCAAAAGATCATTATACCCACGGTGAAGCATGGTGGTGGCAGCATCATGCTTTGGGGCTGCTTTTTTTCAGACAGACCTGGGGCTATTATCAAGGTGGAGGAAATCATGAATAGTTACAAATGTGGCAACATTTTCAAGTGTCTGCTTATAAGCTGACGAGGAAAAGGAATCTTCCATTTCAGCATGACATTGACCCAAAGCATACATCCAAATCAACAAAAGAATGGCTTCACCAAAAGAAAATCAATGTTTTTGAATGATCTAGCCAGAGCCCAGACCTGAATCCGATTAGAAATCTATAAAGCGGGCTGTGCGCAGGAGATGCTCTTACAATTTGATAGATCTAGAATGTTTTTATTCATTAGTGAAGAAAACAATTGTTACTTTTGGCAGGATGATGTGGTATAAGAGGAGAACTTCAAGGTGGTACCAGTAACTCCACTTCACATGGGCCTGGGTCACACCAGCTTGTCTATTATTATGTTCCTATAGCAAGCCCCAAAGTGTTTTATTCCTTAAATAATGGGACTATGCTTTGAACTTTTCTTATCTGCTTTTGATTAAATATTGTGGGACATCTTTACATTTCAATAAAGCGTTAGAGAAAGACGAGTAAAATCCTACTTTTATAGTTCCATAGTTCACTAGTTTTTTTTTTTTTTCCATAGTTCCAGAGTCTCCATTGTCCCGAACCGTTCTTCCTCCAAGTCTCCAGTGTATTCTATCGTCATTAGTTCAAGTAGTTACTTGTTCCTTTATTTATCCCGTCCCCTAGGCTCTAATGTCCCCTAGTTTCCTTATTCCATAGTTTTCAGCATCCATTAATCCACTTGGTCCATAGTTTCCTTGTTCACTATTTCCAGTGACAAACCAGGGAAGACTGTTCTCTTACTTGTCTTTTTTCTTTCCTCTCCATGTCAACTTGTTTCCATGATCTCTAGTCTTACTTGTCCCCTAGATTCCTTGTCCACAAGTCCACAGTGTCCCTTAATTCCCTTGTTTAGTAGTCTTCACTGCCTCCTAGTTTCATTGTGCCCTAGTTTTTGGTGTCCTTTAGGTTATTGGTCCTAGTTTTCAATGTTACTTAGTTGTATAATCTCTAGTACCACCTGCCCTACAGTGTCCACTAGTTTCTTTGTCCCATTATCCAGAGTGTGCCCTAGTTTTCTTGGTCTCTTGTTTTCAGTGTTGTATCGTTTCCTCGATCTTAATTTGCCCGTGCTTCCTTTGTTTTCAGCATAAAATAGGAGACACAGTTTACTATTTTCTTTTTTAACTTCCAATGTTCCTTAGGATCCCTTTTCTCTTTTCTCCAGTGTCTTCTGGTTACAATGTTCTCTAGACTCAAATGTCCCATAGTCTCATGTCCCATAGCTTCCCCTTGTGTTGGTATTTTACTTTCATGTAACACTTCATTTATTTAGTTTCCTAGCACCCAATGTTTCCTAGTTTTCTTGTTCGTTAGTTTTCAGGGATTCTTAGTTTCTTTGTTCCCTAATCTCTAATGCCCCTAGACTCTTTGTTATCTAGTTTCCAGTATCCCCTGCTCTCCTGTAATCCCAGTTTTCAGTCTCCTTAGTTTCTTTGTTCTGAAGCTTCTAGTGACTTTTCATTTATCTGCATTCTACTTTATTGTGCTTTATTCTCTGTAGATTAGCATGACTATGGGACACCCTCCTCATATATTCCTTGTTCTCTAGGATAAATCTAGTGAATGTTGTTTGTTGATTTGATCATGACATCATGATACCCTCCCATCTCTCTCTCTCTCTCTCTCTCTCTCTCTCTCTCTCTCTCTCAACGCTCAGTAAAATACTGAATAGGGTTGATTGATGTCTTTTATCACTTGGCATGTACTCCTGTCACAGTGCCCATGTAAGAAGAAATGGGGCACATAGTGACACTATAAGCCAATATACGCAGAACCCTTGTTACCTGGGCAACCAGATTGTGTCACTCAACTGTAGTGTGCGTGTGTGTGTGTGTGTGTAAGAAAGACATTGGCTTACACTGTTTGAGTTTGCTTGTCTTGGTGTAAGTGCTTGTGTGCTTTGCTAAATGTATGTATACTACATTCACAGGTTCTACCTCTGCCTCTGGGGACTTATTTCCCCTGATGTATCGGGTGACCCACTTAGCTTGACGTTAAGGACTCTGGACATCTAAAAGTCCATTAAATGGTTATTATGTTCTCTTTGTATGCATGATTAGGAACAATGGCTGTTATAGACTAAAATTTTGAGCTACCTATACAAAGAGAGAGAGAGAGAGAGAGAGAGAGAGAGAGAGAGAGAGACTTTAAATGACATTATTCAAACTGCCATAACCCTTCTTCCATAAACCCACACAGAGATGAACAAAAAGGAAGTGGAAGAAAGAACGACTTCCTGGTTTTCACTGCTCAAAAGGACGAGCACTTTCGAGGTCAGAGTGGAATGGATGGAATGATCTTTGATGAAGATGTAGATCATTGAATATAGGAATAGGTGACAACAGATTTACGGCACAGACATCAGGGCAGCTGATATTACAGTGATGAGAAAGCTTTCTAGATGAACAATGAGGTGGTTCTCAGGCTGACAGGAAGCAGTGTTACTGTTACCACCCTGAAGTTCCGTATATTCCAAGAACACACCAATCATTCTATCCATCAATCTATGTTCTTCTCAGTCTTGAGTTTAATAATAAAAAACAAACAAAAAGCTGCTTGTTATGTAACCGAGAAACCAGAAAGAACAAAATCTTATGTCCTGAAGCCTTTCCCATGGCAAAAAACTTACTCACTTTTACACAGCACTGACACTCGTGACTCCTTCACAAATGTTTTATCTGGTTGTTCTTATTAGCCTTAGATTCTGTGGAACATGTCTGGTGCATACACTGTAAAACCGGATAGTTTATTTAACTCGAAAAATTTGAGGAAATTAATTACCTCATATTTTTTTTAAGTTGATAAATCAATTTCTTTAAGCCAAATTCACTTAAACATAACAATTACAATTATTTTTTTGTCATATTTAAGTGTATTTCAGCTTAAAGAAATTGATTGATCAACTTTAAAAGAATTTTGAGGTTTCCTCAAAATTTTCGAGTGACATGAACTTATCCGGTTTGACAGCGTACACGTCCATGTATACGTTACTATAGAAACAATGACTAATTTTAAAAGGGACATGAGAAAAATAATCATAAACAATCATTCTGACCAGAATCAAGAATTCAACAGGAAATGTTTAATATTGCAGTAAGTAATTAAGGTGTCTGGGGGAATTTATTTATTTTATGAGTAAACATCACCAAAGTGCACATATACTCAACTGATGTAGAAATATTTCCTAAAAAGAATTTCTGTTTATTCCAATACACTCCTGGTTGGAAATGTATTTAAGGATGTTTCAGTGCCTTTCTGTGCTTAAAGATCCCTGTGTGTGTTACGAATTGATGATTTGGTAAAGGTGTAACTAAGAACGTTTGTTGTTTTGTTTTCCCTCCTAAAGTAATAAGAAAATGCACATTAATTTGCCAAAATAATTGCATACAAGCCCAATCTAATGCACAAACAATTGTGTTCTGCTTGGATGGAGCGTTCAAATTGATCCAGGTAATGCAGTCAGTAAATTATGATGATGTGAAAATGTTCGGATTGAATATTAGGACCATTTTCTTAGACATATAAATGGGTTAGAGTGTTTAATTTTCTCTGAATACGCCACTGTAACGTTGCAGTGATGCAAGAATCATGTAGAGCAGAAGTACACGGAGATGTCACACTGTGGCCTCGTCCTTAGACCTGAGAGGAAATGTGATGTGAAAGGAGGTGTATACTGACGGTGTTCTGTCTCAAAGGTTTCCGTCAGTGGCCTTGGATCAATTCCCAACAAGCACAAACAAGCTGGATACATGCAGAGCAAGAACTGCTTGTGGATGAGGAATAAAAATCTTTTGTTCGTCATTCTGACAGGATTGTACTGTCTCTTCAAACAAATTCACAGTTGAATGATTAAAGCAAACAAACGTGAAGACTTAAAGGAAAAAAAAAATCCACTCTGGAACACAATAAATATGTTTAGATATACTGACATAGTTGAGCAAATCTGGTGCTAATTCACCGGTTTGTGAATTTGATTTGAAAAGGTTCTACAACATGAAGTTATTTAAGTAAATATAAACAAATAAAACATGAGGCAGTCATTAATAAATAATCATTGGCAATTATCTGTCGTACCATATCCAGGTGCCTTGTGCCTGATGCTCCCTGGGATAGACTCCAGGTTCCCCGTGACCCTGAAAAAGGAGTAAGCGGTAGTGGATGGATGGATGGATGGATGGATGGATGGATGGATGGATGAACAGGGTGTTAACACTAACTCTGCTCCATCACAGCACTGATTTCTTATTATTTATTATTTTCCTATAACACCAAGTGTTCCATTCCGTACATAAAGTGTGGAATTTACAAAAATATGCATCTGTACACTTTGCTTTTTAACCTTTATTTATTTTTTAACTTGAGTGCTATGTATTTCATCAACAGCTTGTTACAGCACCGCACTATTTCCTTCCATTGATTACAAGACAATGTTTGAGCTTGAATAATTATCCATTCTCGATGTCAGGTAATTAACGAAATTCAATACATACATGAGCATGTTAATTCAATTCTGCAAGGAACTCCCACTTGCCTGACATTTTACGTCTCACATTTAAAACTCTTACATAAATTATTTCCAGAAAACACACACACACACACACACACAGATGACACAGTTAACTTTATAATGAATATTCCTCAGCGTTATACTTGCATCTTTTCTCCTAAGTAAGCATGTTCACATACTGTATGTATGATGTATTTCCGTGTTCCTGTGCATGATATGATCCATTTTAAGCAATGTTAATTTAACAGCTTTACCACAGTGCCATCACACTACATCTGTAAAACCTAGTTCATTTACCGATAAAAAATAATAAAATATTTTACCAATCAAAACTCTTTACAGTGGTGTCTAAAAAAAATACATGCAGTATTTTCAGAATATCTACAAAAGAGTAAAGGCTTCTGTTGTTTTAATGCAAAATGCCAGACACCGCATTACTCCATAGTCCTCCATTCAGAAACCAATAGTCATTATCTAACCCGCTCTATATAGTTCCGAGTGTGTAATAATGGCCTTTATGTTGTGCACCAGGAAAAGAACAAAAAAAAAGACATTTACGGTGGAAAGTTGTAAGTAACGAGGAATGAAAAGATAGTACTTTCTTATAATAGCACTAGTGAGTAGTCTGGAGAGCAATGAAAGCTATGTGTCCATCAACAGCCCATGAAACACATTACTCACTACTAAGTCCCATGTATCAGCTATTACATCAGCTTGATGTGGCTCATTGTATAGTCTCATTATATTATTAAACATTTTAATATTACTCAGTCAGCCACACTGCTGAGATAATGAGATTTGATAAGGAGGTTTTCTCACTCACTTTCAATATGTTTATGTTTTCCTTGCAATACCCATGAAACAGCCCAGGTCATAGGTCATTTCCTCTTGTGATTTCTGGGCCATGAGTTGTACCAGCAGTTACAGGCCTGCTGTCATTCATTCCCACTCTCTGGAGCCTCAGTTCACAAGTGTGTTTTTTTGTTTTTTGTTGTTTTTTTTTTGTAGGAATGAGACGGTTATGCCATTTAAAAGAGAGAGAGAGAGAGAGAGAGAGAGAGAGACAGAGAGAGAGAGGCAAGCAGACAAAAGGAAACAGAAGAGTCAAACAGTCCTCTATCTCATCACCCTTCTGTCATGTGGTATTATCACTGAGGTGTCTGCTGAGTAAATGGACAAAAGAAAAACACATCACTGCAGAGCACAAAGTCATCCATTATCTCTTCACTTCTCTGGGTTTAGATCAAGAGCAGGATGCCAGCCACACTTGACATGATTACTTACACGTCAACAGCCTGATAACGGGTGAGGACACACGGCACATGTTGTTAGTAAGTTACCGTTGAGTTGGTGTTGATTTACGTTTGACTCTCTGTGAAGTTTTCCTGATTGATCTTCAGCCAGACGACTAATCGCTGCGTTTTCAAGCCGGGACACAGTATATTTTATATATATCAGTCGATATGCAGATAGTACTACTGATGCTTGAAAAGAGTGTCAACTTTGTCTTTGTTGTATTTGCTGCCACTCTGAATTTCAATGTGCATGTATTCATCATACAATCTCAATATGCCCTTTTGTTTTGGCCTAGAGGCAAGAAATAAAAAGCATTGAAACACTGCAGAAGGGTCATATACACTGGGGAAGTGCTGTCAGGCCATCCACCCAGAAAACAGTCAGTTAGCTATTAGCAGTTCCCTCATGACACCGAAAAAAAGGCCTGTGGCCTGTCAACTAGGCACATGAAATAAATGTAGACGTCTGAGAGAGAGAGAGAGAGAGAGAGAGAGAGAGAGAGAGGACTCAAGCATGCATGCAATGAAGAAGAAAATTCTAAATGATTGATGTTAGCTGCTCATCATTTAACAGCTAATTGAAAGAAACACAAGCATTACTTAGTGGTAAAGCTCGAGAATTTGAACCACCATCAAATTAAAGATTTTCTGCCTCGATCTGATTTGATCTGCAGGAAAATGTAAATGGACCCTTACAAGCATTTTATTTCCTGACGTCTTAAATAGCATGTGCTGGTTTGAGTGCCTGTCTGTACTGTTAAGTTGTGAGGGAAGTCGAAGGTGTCCGGTGAGAAAATGAGGTCTGGTAGACAGCACAAGAATAGTAATAGACTGCACAAAAATGGACGTCTCTCCTACACATACTGGCTGTAGAATGTATTCAGGGTTGAGGAAAGCACAAGTAATGAGGATTTCATATAATACCAAAATACCTCAGACGAAACTAAAGACCTAAGCTCTGTTCAGAAGTAATTCGAATATGTGGGCGGTGTTTGTCGGGGGAAAAAAATCTCAGTTACATACCTTGACTCTTAAGCCCATTTTTTTTGGTTCCATATCGGCTTAAGCATTCGATTTACGGTACCTTGTAAGTGTTAATTCAGAGATAAGAATACCTTGCTACTTTGTTTATTTCTGATTCTGTAGGCAGCCATGTTGATTTTTCTGTAAACTGGGAAGGAACTTGTAGTTGAGAACACTACCACAAGTTGATAAGTAGGAATTTCAAGTTGATGGGGCATTTTCTTAGCTTTTTCCTGGTTGGAAGTCGGGAATTACAAGTTACAATCTCTAGTCAAAAACTCGAGTCCAGTGGTACTTTCAGACAATTTGTCGTGAACACAATATCCATCCATCCATCCATCCATCTTTAACCGCTTACTCCTTGAACACAATATGACATGATGAAATTCATGTTTTTGGCTGTATTATTATTTTTTTTTTTTAAACTATTGCCTGCCATTGACGAGCAACACTAAATAAACAACTATGAGACTATTAATTAATTAATTAATTAATTAATTAATTAATTAATTAATTAATTAATTATACTGTCCCTTTACAATTTTGAATTTACATTTTGCAATACAGTAACGGTCTTTCTTTGTCTTGAGGCCGGTGGGAGAATGACAACAGGAAGTAACTGTTGTCTTACAGATGTTTCGCAACATTAAAAGTTAATAAATAAAAAATTATGATTTGCCAATCTTTTAAAAAGTAAAACTGTAATTGCCAGAAGATGTTGTTCCTATAACATCACACCTCACTGTTTATTTATTCCTTACTTACTTATCTTCTAAAATATGAGATCCAATATAATAAATACCGCACTTGTGGAAATGTCCTGCACAAAACCCATTCAACTGCTTGCGAATCCAATTATGGCTGGACGGTGTGCATACATAGAAGTCCAAATAAAAGAAGAAGGGAATGAGAGCTTTTAAGAATTTTATTTTACCTTGGTACTTTGAGGTCAAATATATGAATATGATTTCTGAAAAATTTAAAAGGATAAGGAGAGAGTTTATTTTTTTATTTTTTTTTCCCCCTGTTTGCTAAAAGGCCATTTTGAGTAAAGTGAAGGTGATAAAAAAAATTCACCTTGAAACATGTTTAGATGTGTGAGATGGAAAATACAGAGGCGCTGACCTCAGTGAGCGTCAAACTCCTCTTAGGAGCCTTCAGGATGACATTTAAGTGGTGGATCTTGCCGAGTTTATTAGAAGCCCACACTGAGTTCCTTACATGTCAGTCAAGAACACAGGTTTGCCGAAACTGGACAGTTTGTTTGGAGATTGGAAATGTTTTGCCTGGTCATCCCAGTTATACCGTTGTTCCTAATAAAGTGCATGGTGAGTGTATGCTTTTTCAGTCAATAGTCAAAAGCAGCAGAGAAGGAGGACAAGCAGTCACACAGAGAAGGACAGACATAACTATGAAGTGGGTCACATTTCTATAACGTTTTTTTTTTTCACAAAAACGTTGATCCTAGTTTCAGCATTGGAAATCACTGACTGTTCATCAGTCCAAAAGGAAATGCATTAGGAATCTATTTCAATCTATTTATCTCACTCAGGCCGTGACCTTGAAATTCAGTTGACTGACCTTGGTTTGCTTGTCTTACCATAAGAACATCCGCTTTGTCTTCCTTGGCAGTACTCTTGTAACTTAATCTTGTAATTATGGACATTCAAAGGCCTTTCAATCTGCCACTTTAGTGTAGGTGCTTGAGGGTGTAGACAGAAGTTTCTTTTCATTCTATTTTTCTGTTTTCTCGTCTTATTGATGCCTCTTTATTCCCCAAAGTAGCTTCCTCCATTGCACTTGAAGTGCAGTGATTTACTTGACTTGCGGCCTTGGTGAAGAGCGTTCTATCTTAGTGCATGTGTGTTGTGTGATTCCTGTAAACATGCAGTCTGAACGATATAGTTGTGATTTATATCATTTATTCTCCCTCATGTTCATGCACAGAACAATACATTAGATAATTAGTTAAATTCTCATATTATCTGTTATATAGTGTATTAGAATTAGTTTAAAAAGCCCCATTCAGCTATGCACTCATCATAATCATATGATTATTTCTTTGTAGTTCACACATTCAGGTTTATGTTTTCATGTGTTTGTGGATTAAAAGCAGAGTAAAAAGCAGACAGTTGGAGAGTACAGTAAGACTGGTGTCATGCACATGGAAAACTGCTGGTGAGATTTCCCAGTCATGTGATTAAATCCTATCTAACACATAGCCTGAATGCTTCGTAGTTCCAAGCACCATATCAGCTAATGAGGACTTCACAGTGGTAGAGCGGGTAGTGTTGTAATTTCATAGCTCCAGGGTTCCTCGTTGGATCCTGAATTCGGGTTACGGTCTGTGGAGATTTGCATGTTTTCCATTTGTCCATGTGGGTTTCTTCTTGGTTCTCCAGTTTCTTTCTACTATAAAAGTGGGCTGGTAACTCAAAATTGCTTTGGCTTTCCATCCAGGGTGTGTTACTGAGATAGGCTCTAGATCCACCATGTCCCTGAGCAAAATAGATGTATGACTGAATGAAGATTTTATATTTAGTGGACTTTTATATTTTTTTCTAGATGGATATTATCCTGACTGGGCATCTATTTGACAGTGTAATATATATATATTTATAACTGATTGCTTATGTTGATTCATCCTCTTCTCCTGGATCCTGCATCCTTCAACCAGTGACCATTAAGGATGTCCCTAATAGGTACTAATTGCTTAGAAAATAGATGACAATATTTTATCCCATTGAACAGTGAGACCACTGCGAATTAATGATGACATTATAAATCCTTTAAATACACTCAGAGGAACCAAGGAGTGATCAAAGAAGATGTATGGAGCAAGGAGACACAGCTACTTCTTACATAAGGGATAATCCATGGCACGGTGTGGAGGACAAATATCTGATGCAAAGCAGAGTGCATTAAAGTCACACCTCGCCATGGATTATCCAAATGTTTATACCATGGTCACGTGCTAGCATTGACACATTAAAGCTCGCATTGATGATTGCAGTGGAAAATTTGACGGAAAAGAGAAAAAAAAAAAGATTCATTTTCGTTAGCTATTTTATATACGGGTTATTAGATATAGAATTGCGTCCACTTTAAATTATACACAGAGATAAAGTAGTGCGATAAGATTACATTTATTTGAATGAATTATATGAAATGAGAGAGAGAGAGAGAGAGAGAGAGAGAGAGAGAGAATGTGAATTGCCTGCATCTGTGGCACATCTCTACTAATAATAGCTGTGTGTTTAACTATGTTACCATGGTTACAGTTGTTCATAGGCAGCAAATTATTTTAGAATAGTGATTAAACTGATATATGTATATACTGTATGTATGGTTTTAACACACACCTTCCAGCCAATCAGAATCGAGTATTCGGACAGGCCATGGTACCATGGATCCAGTAAGTTATCTGTTCAGAAAAAAAAACAAAAAAAACACTGACACTGAAGACAACTTCCGTAATGTAATATAACAAGTGCATTCATATAAACCTCAAAGCTAGAAATACTTTCATAGCTGCTATTATAGAACATGATTCAACACCTTCTGACCAATCAGATTTGAGAATTCAACAGTGATGTTGTATAAAGTTTAATAACATTACCTCACTAATGGCACAATAAGTCTAATGGATCTTTTCTATGTTTTCATTTCTATCAGCTCTTCTAGCTTTATGCACATTTGACACATTGATCTATTTTCAATAGCCACTATTTCCCAACGCTAGGCCTGTGGTAATCCTGCACATTCCACTGTTATATCTGCTCTAAATTCTCCACTGGGTGTCACATCATTAAAATTCCTGGCAGTGTTCCTTTATGGAGCAGCGGTGGAGGAAGACAGATGAACAGGTTCGTTTAATAAAATTATGGCAGGTCAAAAATAATTCATCTAAAAACAACAACTGAGTGCAGGTGATAAAGGCTTCATGCCAGTGCAGTGCAAAATGTAGTCCAGCAAGATGTAGGAAATTTACATGATAGGGATGAATATAGCATTTAAACCTCATACTTATCATTCAATATTATGGCATAGCTAACATGTCCTTTTACAAATATTCCAGTCTCTACTGAAGAAAAAAAGTAGCAAAGATTTCTAGCTAACACGTGCTGATAATAACAATGTAATAGACTTTACAGAAGCCTATACTATACTGAAGACCGGACATTCTCCTTTAGGATTTTGTGGTAGAGAGAAGAATTAATTGTTCCCCTCAATTATTGCAAGTTAGCCAGTCCCTGAAGCAGCAAAGCATCCCCACACCATCACACTTCCACCACCATGCTTGACCGTAGGTACCATGTTATTTTTTTGTGGAACTATGTGTTTGACCCCTGTCTTCCAAACTTTCAACTCATCAATCCACAGAACATTCACCAAAAGGTTTGAGGATCATCAAGGTGTGTTTTGGCAAAATTCAGATGAGCCTTAATGTTCTTCTGGGTTAGCAGTGGTTTCCACCTCACCACTCGTCATGGATGCCATTTTTGCCCAGTGTCTTTCTGAACAGTTAATTTTATTGATGCAAGGTCCATTGATGTTGTCCTTGGCTCTTTTGTGATTCCCTGGATGAGTCGTTGCTGTGCTCTTGGAGGACTTTTGGAAGGCCACTTCTGGGAAGGTGCACTACTGTATCAATTTTTTCCATTTAATAGACATATATAGACACTGCATTCGTGCTCGGATCTGTATGCAAACATTCGAGCCAAGACCAACTCCATCATGAACTCTGGAGCGGATCACTTATGGCGAGAAAGCAATCCGACGCAATGGACCACCGGACTAACCTCTATAGCAATGCTGAATGGGAACTGCGTTATGCAAAAAGCGTTTTGTTTCGAAAATGGTTCGCAACATGAATCACGGTTTAACTTGGACCAAAGTTCGCCTAAAAATAACACAGAGGTTTACAAAGCATTTAGTGAGCATCTCAATGGTTTAAATTCCTTTGTGAAACATGTAATTCAATAAATTATAATAACCACAGCTACAAAGAAAGCCACAATAAGCTCGTCGAGCTGCTTTCTATCCATCTTGATGAATGACCACTATGACCAGAACCCCCAGAACATAACCTGGTGCACTCTGACCAATCAGAGGACATTTTTACTAGCACGTGACTTGCATAAACACATTTTAGTATGCTTCTACATGTTACCTTGTGAAAGCAAACCGACCCAAAGAGAAAATACAACATTTTAATAATTTAGGTACCTGTTTCAGAACAAAGCACAGACGTACAGGTCTGAAAACACCGTAAATATGGTCAAATCACTCATCGCATGTGTATGTTTCAATGTAATTCCCTGAATTAGAGTATAAATCCAAAGTATACTTGGGAATATTTATCAGACATAGATAGATGCAGTGTGGTTTAGATTTAGGTTTAGATAAAGAAGTACATTTTGTGCATTCTGTTTGCACTAGTGAAGCCCAAAATAGCCAATCAGAGCGGCCAATGCAGCATGAGGTAGATTATTTCACGGAGTACTAGTAATGAATCATGGCCGCATAAAGGGGGAGGGATGGGAGAGAGAGAGAGAGAGAGAGAGAGAGAGAGAGAGAGAGAGAGAGAGAGAGAAAGAGAAAGAGAGAGAGAGCGAACATCTCTTGTTGTGAGCAGACCTACAAAAGTGTCCTATTTGCTCAATCATTCGTTGAGCAATGATTGTAATTTTTATGAGGTTTGACTGTGATATGCTTCATCACTGCTTAGGTGCAGAGGATGACACTTTAAACCTTACTAACAGAAACAGTATGTTGAAACAAACTGCTACATAATCTAATCAAATGACAGCAGATAATTGAAATGAATGAAGTGCTTGTTCTCATATTTGACTGACATTACATTAAACCTAGTACACAATACTCTCTTAGAATTCTGCTCATCCCTGTCTTAAGCAGTCAGCATCGCAAACAAAATCTGACACTCTACACACTACTCATGTTTGCATACAATCTTTAGTCCATGGCCTTATCAAACAACCTGCAGACAAGCTCCATTCCCATTTCACAATCTGATTACCAATAACACTCACCTGTTTGTAATTATGAAGCTCCCTTCATATGATATGTCTGTGACAATTCCCTGCCTTGATTAGTGTTTTATGTGTGCTTCACGGTTTCTGATTTAGGGAGCTTTTATACACATTAGTCTGTTTTCCAAGTGAAAATTATATTTTTTGGTTCCTTTGCTATTTGGTTTGGTTTCACATTTAAATTAAACTTAAATTATTATGCATAATTAAGCAAAACATTACACAATTTTGAGAGTGGTGTAGGGCTGAAAAACCTACTCATAGAACTCTTCACTTTAATAACTAGTTTAAAATGTTGTGTTGCTCAGTTTGCACATGGCAAGTTTGGTTCACTTCCTGCTCTCCGTTATGTTTCATGTTAAATAGATAGCTAGGGTTCCAATACTTGTAGAGGTGGTTAGATAGCTAGTGTGCCAAAACATTTAGAGTTAGATGGATAGGGTGCCAATACTTGTAGCATTACTGATAGATAAGTGAATGGAAATTGTTGATCATCCTCTCCAGGAATATCGGAAGTCTGATCAGTTAGGAAAACTTGAGCATGACCTGTCTGAGCATCCTGAAGGACTGTGCTGAGTTTGGTGGAAGTAACTCAAGGAGTTATAACAGTAAGAAATTTTGGGCAATAGGAATCTTGGAGAATTTGAGCTTCCGTAATGGGAATTCCATAATTACGATCACTTAGAAAAGTTTTAGCGGCTTGAGAAAAAACAGGTTGAAGGTCTGTGCCAATGTTGATGCATGTATCTTAGAAGCTGTGGGAGGGTCTCAGAAGAAATCCATCCATCCATCCATCCATCCATCCATCCTCTATCGCTTACTCCTTTTTCAGGGTCACGGGGAACCTGGAGTGTATCCCAGGGAGCATCGGGCACAAGGCGGGGTACACCCTGGACAGGGTGTCAGTCTCAGAAGAAATCATTATTATCCATCCATCCATCCATCTTCAACCACTTACTCCTTTTCAGGGTCACGGGGAACCTGGAGACTATCCCAGGGAGCATCGGGCACAAGGCGGGGTACACCCTGGACAGGGTGTCAGTCTCAGAAGAAATCATTATTATTATTATTATTATTATTATTATTATTATTATTATTATTATTATTATTATTATTATAACAACAACTACTACAATAATAATTATAATAACAATAAGATGATTATAAAGCAGAACAGACAAAAAGGCCAACAGTCCAAATCCAAAGTGTGCTATGCTTGATTTAATTGAAGAATGCTCCTAAAGTATAGTTGAAACCTTTATTTATTTATTTATTTATTTATTTATTTATTTACTTATTTATTTATTTATTGCAGCTGTGTGACAGGAGTCTAACTGTAGGATGGGTTCATATGTTTAAATAGCACTTTATTAAGCCTGGCCTTGGGAGCAGTTAGTGTCCTCTCAAAGCTCTCAGTCACTCCCCAAAGCTCCATCACAACTCAATCTCTCCCACATGAACACTCTAATTGAGGAACCCACAAGCAATTCAACCTGAAAGCATTTATAATTTACCTAATTTTCACATTAGTGACCCCAGCGATTGTGTCGGCCCATCCAAAGGTCAATGTGTGATTTATATCCTCTTGAGCATTCCACTCCATTTAGATATAGCATTATATATACAGAAACGGTTAAATGATTTATATTTTAGGTTGCAAAGCGGTCACCATGGCTATATTCTGAATAATATGGATGTTTATAATAAGCTGATGCATAATGAATAGCATTTTTCACAGAGTTCTCAAGTTCAGAGAGTGTAGATATGTTTATTCTCCAGCAAAGGGAGTTTTTCTTTACTTTGTTGCAGCCATAGAAACCATTTTTGTTTCTTTAATCATTGCTGTAGGCACACGATGTCTCCTCTTGGTTGATCACAACTTCTGCAGTAATGCATGTGTTGTGATGTTTTAGTAAATTTGGATGTACTACATATTGAATGTCTTGCTAAAGCACAGTAGTTGTAATTATTTCATTCATTCATTCTCTATCCTGGGGACAACAGACATGAGGCCGGGAATACAATCTGGAAAGGAAGCCAGTCCATCACTGGGCACCTTTATTTACACCTATGGGCATTCTAGCATTGTCACTCCACTTAGCATGTTTTTTGAGAAAACCAAAGAACCTGGAGGAACCCCACAGGAACATGGGGACAACATGCTATACTTATGAGTTCTGGATCAAACCTGCGATCCTGGTGAAGAGCTTGTGTTTGTGTCAAGTTTAATATTCTGTCTCGGTTCGACTCGGATTCCATTTCCCAGCATACTGTACATACACTGAGACGTTCACACTCACCTGATTACTGATTACACACACCTGGACACAATCACCCTCACAATATATAACGACATTTAGTACTTCCTGGTTTTGATCTTTGCCTTTACGGACATTTCTGATTGTTGTCTTTGCCTCTGAATCGCTGTTTGCTGATCGCTCAACCCTGGACTGTTTATTCACGCTGATTATTGCCTTTCGTACTGGATTTCTTTGTGTTCCTAATAAACTGCCACTTTACCTGCACTTGCATCCCGCTCCGAGTCTGTGTGATAACACTCAGCTGGAGTTTCCTTCGAAAATACAGCAGTCTCAAGATCATCCTGGAATCTATTTCACTGATTTATTAATAGGAGAATCAAAGGAATTCTCTCTGGCCCTGGTTTACTACAATTCTATATCGTGTACTAATTTGCATGTACAGTGGGGGAAAAAAGTGGGGATCAATTGTGGGAAGAAATTATATTTAAATGAGCATTAATTGCTCTTAATTGCCAAGAACTGAATTGAAATTGAACTGAACTAAAACACTGACTGTGTGAGATATGTTTAAAGTCTGTATGAATAAATGAATAAAAGAGAGTAGACAAAAGTGTATTGTGTAAATAATGAAAAACATTGTTTAGTTTAAATGCGTTTGGCATCAAATATACTGTACAAACATGCAGTGAACATTTGGGTGGGGGGACAACGACGACGACACAACTTTACCACCATACAAGTTAGTAAGTACATTTTCGAAATATTTTACTAGGGTATAATTTAGATACACTTAATCATTATTAACCTTTATATATACAATATACATGAATCTGTTTTGTACGTGTTGGTTAATTTTCCTACAACGTTGATTTTCTGATAGTTCCAATACTTTATTATTTCTATCCTTACCGTGCAATATAATCTTACAGTACAACAAAAACTGATTTGTTTAATTGTTTACAATGTAAGTACATTGCTTGCAATGTAGCTGTAACTGCCGTTTCCAAACATCTTCAGGACAGAGCAGTTTAATAATAATAATAATAATTTATCAATTTGTATAGCGCTTTTTACAATGCTACACTGTCTCAAAGCAGCTTTACAGAAATATCATTTTTACATTTTTTTTTTTTTTTTTTTTTGTCGTATTAAATGCAAGAGTGAGAGAAAAGAAAAGGTAGCTGTAAACTTGTAAACAATTCAAAAGTATGATGTGTCTTTGTTGGTAAGTTGGAGTTTGGTCAGTGCTGCTATTTGAAAGTAATCATGTTTGGGGTCTTAAAAGTAATTCTATTTCACATCAGGCCACATCACACCACCATGTTGTTGATTAGTTTGCTATAAGAGCATGCCCCCGAGTATGTGTTTCAAAAATTTAATACATGCCCTCTTGAAGTATTCATTTGCACCCATATGCCTTTCCAAAGTGAATATCAGGCTGAGTAAATCTTTCCAGAACCATATTTTCTACGAGTGTGCCAAGTACCAAGACTGTTTTGCTCAATGTTAAATACCTGACAAGTTGCACATATTAAGAAGAAAATCATTCACCATTTGTTTGGCGTTTATACCAGACACCAAGTTAATGCATACACAATAGGAATAAAGGATTCTTCAAGGGTTCATTGGATAACTAAGGGTTCCTAACTCGCAAAAAAGGTATGTCTAACAGAAAAGATCTGATTTGTTATGTCTTCACATGCTTGGTCTGAATATAAGACCTCCAGACAGATTGTTTATCTGAAGATGTCCTCAGTCAGTCAACCTCATTAAAGTACTTCAACTGGAATGATAGAACAGAGCCTTAGCTTTGAAGAGCACAGCAATAAGAAAGACAAGTGCTAGCGGCAATAATCGCTCATCTGTAACGTCAGCTAATAAGATGATCAAACGCTGTATAGTGGGGAACAAACACATGCGCTAAATACCACCCATAGAGCTGAATTCCCAAAATATTCTGGGGAAAAAATCAGCTGATCTTCATGTGTATGTTTACATTAAGACAACAAGGATACAAATATTAAAGATTCCCCTAAAAATTTCAAGCGTTTTTGTTGTTTTTAATAAGGTTGGTATATTTAAGCGTAACCTGAGTTCACTTAGTTTAGTTCACTTGTTAAGCAGCCATATGTCAGTAGGTGCTTAGATAACTGCACAACCATACGCTTGTCCGAGATAGAAAATATACTCGTTAGCTTTTGATTAGAGGAAGAGAAGACAGAACTCTCACTGCAATGAGTAAATCAAACATGAGTAGGAACGATGATGAACAAGTGGCACTGTTGACTTATGCTAAAGTACTGTATGTCATCGTCCAAATGGTGCCTTCTGCTTCTCCCGGCATTTTCTGACTGCAGACTTTTTTTTTTTCAAAAACAATGAAATGTCAGCTCCTATGAAATGGTGCCAATTATTATGAGACATGCTAGGAGGACTGACAGATCCATTTACTGAATTCATTGAAATATATGCTAGGACACCATCGGTGTAATCACGCATACCACACAATACCAATCTGTCCACCCTAATATACAAGGTACAAGTATACAAGTACAAAATATTTTCTATATGTCCCCATGTAATGAACCCTGCCAACGGATCTGTCTTGTCTTCATCTATTCTATTTATTTATGTCTATTCCTTTTTAATATATTTCCGTTTGTTAAGGAAAATAAGTGTGCCCCCCCCTCCAGTTGTACACTCGGTTGCGCCCAGACTCAACGCAAGTTCGTTGATATATTTTAGCCGCTCAGTCTGTAAGAAATGGAGACAGCAGCCAAGTGTAGAAGAGTGCAGCAGAACATACGAGCTTTTATTCAGACAGTTAGTAACTAGATACCTAAATAGTAGGTAACCTTAGTTTAGTATAGAAGGCATCACATCATGGCTTGGTTTGTTCTAAAGAACGTCAGTTAACTGTTGATATTTGCACACCCACGAAGTAGGCTAGGCTAACGTCAGTTCCGGCTTT
>JAFFST010013550.1:2892-19593 GCA_022414735.1 Noturus placidus | reverse complement strand
CGGCTCCCCCCCCCCCCCCCAATGTTGTAGGACACCATTGCTACATTTTCTTACTGAATGTCAAGGCCATCAGAATAGAGAATTGCTGATGATACCCATGCAATACTGACATAAATGTATCTGGTTTTACTGTCAAAAATAGTCTAAATGTGCTCCTGAGTGGCACAGCAGAAAAGTGTCTGCCCTATCATGAGGACATTGTGAATTCAAATCTCGCTAATTCAAATCTATTGTATTTATGACCCAGAGCGAAAGGAGCAAAATTATCCATGCTTTCAGGGACAGAGGAGAGGCATACTCTCTCTTTCTCATGTCAATCACAGTAGGACTAGCCAATCATGGGCATCTGTGAGCTCATGTATGTGGAACCGGGCAGATAGCAATTTACTCTGAGTGTGTTACGCTGCCCTTTGATACACCATGAGCAGCAGATCGAAAAGATGCTGTTGGCTGGCTTGAGAGGTCTGAGAATAGGTACATCCTGTACTCGCCTACCCATCTGGTAGCTGTTGTATGATTTGGGAGATCTGGCTTGGTGGGTGTGGGAATTGGACAGAGAAATGGTGCAAACGGGGGGAGGGGATTAATTTTGGACTTACGTATTTTGTTAATTGTATCAATGTTTTGCAAAACAAAAAGGTAATCTATTTGGGATTGTTGTTGTTGTTCTATTTTTTTTTTTTTAGTATTACTTGTAGTGCTTTTTTGCTATCCACTCTACCGTATTTGCTGATAACAAAATGGCTTCAAGTTTTTCATTTGTTTTTGTGCAACCAAGAACAGTACCTCCAACGTCAGCTACTCCAGCACTGTAATTAGAGGGTACAAAATAAAATATGGTCTTCATGGGTCAGCTGGGTAATAAAGCAGAGTTTAAAGGCTATAAACCTGAGATATGGAAACTCATTCACGGAGGATGCTGCTGTCCTCTGGAACCTTTGTTAGAGCAAGTAATTAAGATAACACAAGCAGGAAAATGGCTAAGTCAATTATACTAAACTGAACCACTGACTGTACTAATTGTCTGAACATTCTGCCTGAGGAGAGATTATAAAGACATATAGAAGAGGCCATGCTTCTTTTTTTTTGCTGTATGACATCACCTACTAGACTTAGAAAAAAAATAAAATTACCCACAAAATCCTGACTAAAGGAGAGAAATATGAATAGGTTATATGAGCTGACATTTGCCTTAACTCAAGATTTTCACAAGTCTATTTTACATGCCATGCACTGCCACAGACAGGGTGATATATAACACTGTCTAAGCACTGTAATTAATGTCCATGGTTTTAAAAAATATTATTTGGAGTAGAACTCTGAAGATGGGAAGCACGGTGGCTTAGTGGTTAGCACGTCCACCTCACACCTCCAGGGCCCAGGGTTCGAGTCCCTCCAGGGCCGTCTGTGTGTGTGGAGTTCTCCCTGTGCGTCGGGGGTTTCCTCCGGGTACTCCGGTTTCCTCTCCCAGTCCAAAGACTCCTCCCCCACCTAACGGCATGTTGTTGGGAGTAAACTTGGACAAAACCCATATGGATCAAATGTGGAACTGTATAAAATCATTTTCCTGGCCATTCCAATCCTGTCAACACCCTGCATAGTCATGCAGATAATTTCTTTGGTCATCATACAGGGAAGTTGCGAAATCTGATAAGCATAAAAGAGAATGGCTACTCAAGCATTGATTTTTGAAAGCGCTATCCCAGTGTCAGACATAATCAATATTCCTGTTTACCCAGCAGTCTGTTATCTGCTTCTGTAATTCTCAAGGACTGCTGTCAGCACAGTGTCCTTGGAGTCAAGATGGATTCATGTGCATTTGGAATTTAAGTCACGGTGTTAAGTAACTGTTCAGACCCTTTGTAATTCTAGATGGTTAACACCGACTCGTTGACCGTGCTTAATATGATTAGCTTTATTTCTTTCAGCTGACTGAAAAGAGAAGTTGGAGGTTAAATCTCAGACTATACACTAATTGATATAAATGCAATACTGGTTTCAGTCATCATCTAAACTGAGAAAACTGTATACATTTATCAGACGCTTTTATCCAAAGCGACTTACAAATGAGAGCACACTCACACACCAATGGTAGCAGAGCCGCCATGCAAGGTGCTAGCTTGCCATCGGGGGCAACTTAGGGTTCAGTGTCTTGCCCAAGGACACTTCGGCATGGGATCACCCGGGCCGGGATTCAAACCACCAACCCTACGATTAGTGGATTAGTGGACAACCCGCTCTACCGACTGAGCCACAGCCTCCATATACTTTGGAGATATCTGTCCTAGCATGGTATCAGTATTGATGAAGCCTCATTGTTTTGACTAAGTTATTGTCATTATTTCAACTTTAATATCTCATTATTTGAACATAATAACATTTTATATTCAGTTTAATAACATAATTTGAAGTAGTATCTCATTATTATCTTGTTATTGTTGACTTAATATCTAATATCCCATAATCTATTAATAAAAGTCATTTATTCAATATTAGCTAATCATCCTGTATGATGTTTCCCAGATATCTAGGAGAAACTTGCAGTTTAGGGCTTTAATAGATTTACCCCCTCTTGGGTGGCTTTTAAATGTTCTATGTAAAATAGTACACAAAGGGTTTCAAATTCATAAAAGGTTCCATGTAGAACCCATTTTGAAAGCTAGAACTGTTGACTATCCAAGGAACCCTTCAGGAATCATTCTGGAACCCTTCTAGACATGATGGTTGTGATAGTGTGTGCCTTAGTGGATTATCTTACCTTAATGGATTTCTAACATTTTTATGCAAATTGCATGATAATTATGCCTTTTTTTATGCATAAAAGTCATTGGGTTAGTCATTGGGAAACTGAGCGATATAATACTGCACAGTATGCACCATGTAGCATATAAATTATGAGAGAGAAGACCCAAGGGAGCCGGCAGTGGAGAAAAGAATAAATGATCAATAACAGAACGAATGAATGAAAGGACGGAATAATTACCAGACATTAAAAACCGATTGAAGGTAAACAAGGATGGATGTGACGTTATGCCATAACGACTGTGAAATTTATTCAACACTATAATTGACATGAAGCTTTTTTTTTTCAGCCAAATGAAGCAGTTAGTATTGCAATTTTCTTTATTTTTATGGTTTCCAAAACCTTTGCAGTATGAAAAAAAAATCATGGTTAAATGTAACACGAGCATCACTTTCTCTCCAGTTACCTTTTTCAAGCATTCATTGGATAGTTAATGGTTCTTCCCTTTGCCATGTGTTCATACTCAGGGTTCTACTGGCATCCTATCCAAGGTCTATTCCTGCCTCATATCCAGTGTTCCCATAGTAGGCTTCAGATCCACCATGATACTATAAAGCACTTATTAAAGTTGGAGGATGATGATAATGATGATGATGATAATGATGATGATCATTCTTAAATTATTCTATCCCTATCTCGCCCACCATTCAGTTCTAAACAGTACCGCCCTGTTGTCTTTTTTCTAATGAATCTAGCATCATATGCAGCACTGTATTTGAAGGGGAACTTCTCTGGACATTTATACAGTCACACAGTCATAAGCATTACATGCAATGCATTAATTAAAAATCAATACTGGAGGCTTTATGTATGGCTTATGTCAAAAACTGAGAGATGACAAATGTTCTATGACGCACATTGTTTTTACATGAGGGATGAGATGAGAAAAAAATAATTTATGTATGACATTTCATAAATTTTAAAATACCTGAAAGTGGTTTAGAATGTGAGGTAAAAAAAAAAAAATAATAATAATAATAATAATAATAATAATAATAATAAAACAGAAATAATAAAAAGTTAAAAGATTTTAGTTCAGCAGTAGTGACAGAACGAGAACAACAAAGTTGTTGGAAGTTATTTTTATCTTAACTAACAGCACATTTGTGAAGTATTGAGGCATCTCATGTTAAGTGCCCACCTGTTGTTTTACCTTCTGGGAGTTACTTGAATAGTCACTTCTTATAGGAATTAAATGGAAGTGAATGCTCTTCATGGAAGTGGCAGTGCTTAATTTGTATTCAAACCCATTACGAAGAATCATTGCAGTATAACGTCACATATTTACAAAAGCCCATATGCCAGTGGAATGATTTTAATTCCCTTAAACAAAAGTGGTAATAAAATTTGCATATGAAGCATCATACATACCTTCCACAACGTTCTCAAAGTGTCTTGAACGTGCTGTTAGTAAAAACTAAGCTTTTGCGAAAGAAAAGAATTTACATACAAGCTCAATCAGTCAAAACATAATGATCACTGAGGGTTCTTCTTTCTTTCATGTAAAGACAAAGTCACGCCTTTTAAGATTTATAAGATTTATATAATGCCCTTGAGTCTTATGCCTGTTGTTGGGTTTTATAGTATTTATACGGCCAGCAATAGTTAGTGTAGCCATCATGTGCCGAGGTGATGGGGGAGGAGGGGGGGGGTGAAAATGAATCATGTGTAAATGAACTACATCTAAAATGACATATAAATGAATCATATATAAATGAATCATCCATCCATCCATCCATCCTCAACCGCTTATCCGTAATCGGGTCGCAGGGGTAGCAGCTCCAGCAAGGAACCCAAAACTTCCTTTTCTTGAGCAACATTAACCAGCTCTGACTGGGGGATCCCGAGGTGTTCCCAGGTCAGTGTGGAAATATAGTCTTTCCACCTAGTCCTCGGTCTTCCCCGAGGTCTCCTCCCAGTTGGATGTGCCTGGAATACCTCCCTAGGGAGGCGCCCCGGGGGCATCCTTACCAGGTGCCCGAACCACCTCAGCTGACTCCTTTCAATGCAAAGGAGCAGCGGCTCTACTCTGAGTTCCTCTCGGATAGCCAAGCTTCTCACCCTATCCCTAAGGGAGAGGCCAGCCACCCTCCTGAGAAAACCCATTTCGGCCGCTTGTACCCGCGATCTAATTCTTTCGGTCATTACCCAACCTTCATGACCATAGGTGAGGGTAGGAACGAAAATTGCCCAGTAGATCGAGAGTTTTGCCTTCTGGCTTAACTCTCTTTTCGTCAAAACGGTACGGTAAAGCGATTGCAATACCGCACCCGCTGCTCCGATTCTCCGGCCAATTTCCCGCTCCCATGTCCCCTCACTCGTGAACAAGACCCCGAGGTACTTGAACTCCTTCACTTGGGTTATGTTCTCATTCCCTACCCGGAGTAGGCACTCCATCGGTTTCCTACTGAGAACCATGGCCTCAGATTTAGAGGTGCTAATTCTCATCCCAGCCGCTTCTCACTCGGCTGCGAACCGATCCAATGAGTGCTGGAGGTCACGGACCGATGATGCCATCAGGACCACATCATCTGCAAAAAGCAGCGATGAGATCCTCAGGTCACCAAACCGCAAACCATCCCCACCATGACTACGCCTCGATATCCTGTCCATGAATATCACAAACAGGATTGGTGATAAAGCGCAGCCCTGGCGAAGACCAACCCCCACCTGGAACAAGTCCGACCTTTTGCCGAGCATCCGGACACAGCTCTCGCTTTGGGTGTACAGCGATTGGATAGCCCTAAGAAGGGAACCCTTCACCCCATACTCCCTCAGCACCTCCCACAGTACACCCCTGGGGACCCGGTCATATGCCTTCTCCAGATCCACAAAACACATGTAGACTGGATGAGCATACTCCCAGGACCCTTCCAAGATCCTTGCGAGAGTAAAGAGCTGGTCCGTTGTTCCACGACCAGGACAGAATCCGCATTATTCCTCCTCAATCCGAGGTTCGACTATCGGCCGAACCCTCCGTTCCAGCACCTTGGAGTAGACTAAATGAATCATATATAAATGAATCATATATAAATCTTGCTTGTGGGGGTATGTTACTGGGGTTAAAAGTTTGATTCTGTATGGATTTATGAAAATGAATCATATGTAATTGAATCACATGTACATGAATCATAAGTAAATGAAACGTTCCTGGGTGGGGTGGGAGGGGCTGTTATCTGGGTAAATATGTTGATTCTGTATTGATATATTTTGTTGTACTCTGAAAAGTGTATGAGAATCAATAAAAATTATTATGAAAAAAAAGACAGTCACAATAAAACCCCTTTGATTGTATATAGGTACTGTATCCTAACATTTACATGTAGACTCTGTATGGATGTAACATCGCCTTTTTTTCGTCTTTATATCTACCATTTTGATGCGTTTGAGTATTGAAAAACATTGATTCTGACTTGAAGAGCTTGGACAGGGTTGTTGTTGTTTTTTTTTTTTCCAGAGTGCTGGATCCTGTAGCACGAAAGAGAGATAATCCCATCATGGCTGCCTTTAATGGGATCCTGAGACACTTTGCTTTTTGCTCCATGTTCTATATAATTGGAAGAGAATCCACACAAGTAAAATCTAAAGGATGCTCATGGCGCAGTGTGTTCCAGACCGCTGACATTTTGAAAGCGACCATCCAATCTCACCAAATTAGAAAGGATTGTTCCTGGGGTTCAACATCCATCTGATCCCTTCTTCTTTTCCAAAACAAGCACACCGTCATAAAGAAGGAATCCAATCTCAAAAGCTTTGAGCTGTGTAAATATAAAAAGGCCTTGGCACCCCTATTTCAGAGTTCCCTAGGAACATTCAGTGGAACATTTCTTATTCATCTCGTTTTTTTTTTTTTTTTTTTTTTTTGTAGGATTGATTTGGCCTATAACTCCTTATGATTTCTAATACAAAACATGTTTTCTTTTTCTTTTTTTTTTTATGCAAGATATGTATCTGCATGTGTATTTGATAGTGTTTTAAATCATTTATGAAAATCAGGTGTTTTCCCAGCTTGCCGTTATGCATGAAACGGTGTAGTATTGAATTTTCATGAATGATTTAGCTGAAATCAATTATGCATGTATTTGCACAGATTAAGAAGACATTGATCAGCTGCACTGCTCCTGCTGCATTATCCGTTTCAAGGGTTCCCTTCATTTTTACATATGAGCTTGTAATTAAATATTCAACTATCTTCTTGATCCTTCTTAAAATGTTCCTATAACTATCAGAATCCGCCTCCAGGAGGTCGCGAATGGTTTAGCTGGAAAGCGTTTACCCTATCGCCCTTGTGTTTTTGCTTTTTTTATACACTCATCAATTGCAATTTTCTTTCACATTCTTTCACAAGAAATTGGATCTGAACCTGGAACCTCTTGCATCCCAAGCAAGAATCTTTGTCCCGTTTGTGTGTTTCTTTATACACCATTCAATCGCAATGTCCTCCCACGCTTTGTGCTGTTGGCCCAAGCCTATACTCCAGCATTAACCAAGGTTCAAATCCTGGATACAAAGAGAACCGGCTGCTTTATCATACTTTATAGCACCATGTATATTGGGCTTTTAAGTAAATGGTGCACTTATATAGCGCTTTTATCCAAAGCGCTTTACACTGTGTCTCATTCACCCATTCACACACACACCAATGGTAGCAGAGCTGCCATGCAAGGTGCTAACTTGCCATCGGGAGCAGCTTGGGGTTCATTGTCTTGTCCAAGGACACTTCGGTATGTGGCGTCATGTGGGCCGGGAATCGAACCGCCAACGCTACGATTAGTGGACAACCCGCTCTACCACCTGCTCCACAACCGCCCATGTAATGTAATGTTATGTAATGTAAAACTGAGTCTTGAGGATGTAAATCCGAGGCCATTTGATTGGCCAGTAATTGACTGGATGGAAAGAAAAAACCTTCAATGTTTGAGTATTTAAAGGTCTACAAAAATTGTCTTTAAATTGTAATTAAATTAGAGTACAAGTATTCAATTTCAATAATACACAGGTCAAGAGAAGGAAGTGTGTTTTAGAGTTCAGCTTCCCTCTGACATAGTTCAGTCTTCACGTGTCTCAGACAAAGGACATGCTTTGCTTCACTCTTTACAGTTGGTACAGTAGCTGTTGTGTGACAGTGGGTACGAATTGGCAAAAATAAAAAAAAGATAAAAATTGGGAGAAAATTGGGAAATATCTAAATGTAAGCCTTTATCCATTGCTAGATTGCCATTTTCTGTGCCACTGCGTCTAGATTTGAGATGTACTGAGCTGTGTATGATAAATTGTCCAAATATTCAGAATTATTCTCATACCCTTCCCATCATATGCGTTCCTTCTGACTCATTAAAGCATCTGTGAGAGGAAACCGTGCTAATCTACATATAAATGATAGCACATTGCAGTATAGTGTTTCTTAATACATTTGTGTGTGTGTGTGTGTGTGTGTGTGTGTGTGTGTGTGTGTGTGTGTGTGTGTGTGTGTGTGTGTGTGTGTGTGTGGTGTGTGTGTGTGTGTGTGTGTGTAGAGCCCATCACAGGAGCCTTGACCTATCATCACTGACACATCACATTATCTCAGGAGCAGAACTGAGTAATGTAGAGAGCAAACCGCAGTGTGTCAGAACACATCAGTGGTATGAGAAATTTTCAATCTCTCAGAGAGAATTTGTTGCTCTCATCCACTACTCATGTTATTTAAATCAATGGACAGTTCATTTATTTTCTCCAAGTGTTTTTGATGAAAATGTTGCCCGACGTGGTGGATGCAATCGCTTGGATAGTCTCTGTACTATCCAAGGATCGTAGACTTAATCCAGAACAGGGTCAACTACAGGAGAAATAATGTAATGAGATACAAATCCAAATGAAAAAACAGAACAGCAGAAAAGCTGAAAAGCAGTGAACATGGTGTGCAGAACGCAGCGTTGATATCTCCGGGGTCGAACGCTTGATAGACGTGTTGATTTTGCAGGTTCTCTTTACTGTATGTACTTGTGGATTTTTCCACATTTCTCCAGTTTTCTACGTTCTAAACTATGCCAAATTACCTCTAGGTGTGTGTTTGCATGCGTTGCAGCCCTTTGTGAAGACAAATAAGTACCAAATGTCATCTCATGTTAATGATGAGATAATATCAAATGTCTTCACAATTACCTGGTCCTCACAAAATAGGTTTTTTATATAGCTTTTGTTTGAAGAATATTCAAAATATTTCCATTTAGTTAATGAGGTTAAATTTTAGAGTTAGGGGCGGCTGTGGCTCAGTTGGTAGAATGGGTTGTCCACTAATCCACTAATCGTAGGGTTGGTGGTTCGAATCCCAGCCCGGGTGATCCCATGCCGAAGTGTCCTTGGGCAAGACACTGAACCCTAAGTTGCCCCCGATGGCAAGCTAGCACCTTGCATGCAGCTCTGCTACCATTGGTGTGTGAGTGTGTCTCATTTGTAAGTCGCTTTGGATAAAAGCGTCTGCTAAATGAATAATTGTAAATGTAAAGGGTAGCTATTAATTAGCTATACAAGGCAAGTATACAAAAGCTACCAAAACACATGGCAAGGCATGCAATTTAAAGAAAATAATCGATGGTTATTATACGACAGCAATTTGCCAACACTACCAACTTTATTTATTAAAGAATGGCACATCGTATATTTAAACTGTTTATAGGTACATGTTGAATATAGGTTATAGGTAAATGGAGAATATCCACAAAACAACAGCTCAAATAGTCATTCGCTCACCAACCTCTCTTTTGTAGCTTGACTTTCAAGTGTACCTGAAGCACTGAAACTCCTTCCGAAAAGGATTACTCCGCCATGTTATGATACAAATTGGGTTTTAACAATCATTGAACCTGTAAACCATGTTCTCTGTCTCCATAAAGTAAGAACAATCCAGGCTGAGATGCACAAGCAAAGGTTTTTAAATGCAAACAAAGAACTTTTTTTAAATATCCAACATCCAAAGTAATCGTTATTATGAATAGTAATATATGAAGTCTATGAATATATTTTTTCGGTAATCTTTCTAGTACGGCTAAACTACCATGGTAATGGAATGCAAAAAGGTGTTTAAACATTACACTCTTTAATCACACTTCCCACACAAATGACACAGCCTGATATGTCCCACTGACAACAGGCAAAATATTTAATATAAACTGCTCGTCCTTGGTATCAGTACATCATTAGTTTTATTCAAATGAACTCCCCTACTGCTGTCTGGCAAAAAGCACAAAAAAAGGTCATTTTAATATATTAAGGCAGTGTTTAAAATGCATACAGTACTGTATGTGCAGTATGATGTTCAGTAGATGCTTCTGTACAGACAGATGTAAAGTTCTTATGCTAGAGTAAATAGGTACAGATCTAAAAATCACAACAAGCTGATATAATAGGACAATTGGATGAGTTTACGGAATTGTTCAGGATATGACACAATCCTGGATTTGTTCATTCTTCAAAGCTGTTTTCAGACTTGTTACCAAGACAACAAGCCTCTAAACTTGAGCAGGAGTAGTCAATACAAACATGGAAGCAGTTTTTCTTTTTTGTTTTCTATAATGCCTTTGGAGGAGAAACCAAGCACACATTGGCTATTCAAAGTAAAATTACACCAAATGAGAAATGGCAGAACCAAAATGTAATGTTTTATTATTATTATTATTATTATTATTATTATTATTATTATTATTATTATTATTTGAATGAAAGACTTATACCTTTCAGTTGAAAGTGTTTGTTATTTGGGGGGAAATAGAACATGAAGCAGGAGAGCATTCATTAATTCAAAACAAATGAGAACTCATAGGTCAAGCATAATGGTTTCATCACTAAGCTATTGATAGATTAAAAAATAATAATGTTAGACACACAAAACATTAAGACAACAAAGAGGACACTTTTGTAGTTCTGCATACAGCAATAAGTGTTTTCGTTCTCACTTGCTCTCTTCACTGCAACACACAAAACATATACATTTACATATTTAGCAGACGCTTTTATCCAAAGCGAATTACAAATGAGAGCACACTCACACACCAATGGTAGCAGAGCTGCCATGCAAGGTGCTAACTTGCCATCGGGAGCAACTTAGGGTTCAGTGTCTTGCCCAAGGACACTTCGGCATGGGATCACCCGGGCCGGGATTCGAACCACCAACCCTACGATTAGTGGATTAGTGGACAACCCGCTCTACCGACTGAGCCACAGCCGCCCCATCTTAATCAATATGGTTGGTATCGTATGTGAATTCTTAAATGTTAATCTATTCTAACTGATGTTACAAGTTATAGTGTTATAAATGCATTATAAATGGTCTGCACTTAAATAGTGCTTTTAAAAAAAAAAAAAACCTTCTACACTGGTTCTTATTCACACACACACACACACACACACACACACACACACACATACAGTAAAATACAGTAAAAATATACAGTGAATCAGTTTCATTAACAGCACTTACTGTAGGTGTAGACATTCACTCATTACCTGCTCGTTCTCTGTGATACTTCGGCTGCTGCCACAGCCTGCTTTCAAGCATAATATTTCACCATTTACAAAGCTGTTGATTAGCACAATTGAGCCTCATTGGAAGGGGACACATTTCAATTCATTTTTATTTATTTTTATTTTTTTATTTTTTTTAAACTTATATAGCGCTTTTATCCAAAGCGCTTTACACTGTGTCTCATTCACCCATTCACACACTAATGGTAGCAGAGCTGCCATGCAAGGCGCGACCTTGCCATCGGGAGCAACTTGGGGTTCAGTGTCTTGCCCAAGGACACTTCGGCATGTGGAGTCATCCGGACCGGGAATCAAACCACCAAGCCTACGATTGATGGACAACCCGCTCTACCACCTGAGCCACTCAAATAATTTTTTTCTGTTATATTTTATCCATGCTGCCGAGATAAACCAATCATTTCCTGAACACAGGAGCGCCAAATCAGAGGTACAGTGGTTTCTGTTCCACAGGGCCAAGCACAAATTAAGTACTGTTTGAGGGACATATGGAGAGTATTACCAGAGGTGAACTGGGAAATATGTTTCTCACTTTTTTTCAGTAGTGCTGAATGCAATTCCTCTACTTCATGCTAAATATATCTTGAGAACCACAATAGAAGAGTCCTTATTCAGATTGTTCAACTAAAGATGGAATATTTATGTGATTGTGCCCTGCGATTGACTGGCACCCTGTCCAGGGTGCACCCCGCCTTGTGCCCGATGCTTCCTGGGATAGGCTCCAGATTCCCCGTGAGACTAAAAAATCCTTCCATTGTACTAAATGGCGCACTTATATAGCGCTTTTTTCCAAAGCACTTTACACTGTTTCTCATTCACCCATTCACACTCACACTCACACACCAATGGTAGCAGAGCTGCCATGCAAGGTGCTAACTTGCCATCGGGAGCAACTTAGGGTTCAGTGTCTTGCCCAAGGACACTTCAGCATGTGTCAGCCGGGCCGGGAATCGAACCGACAAACCTACGATTAGTGGACAACCGGCTCTACCGACTGAGCCCCCTGAGCCTGATAAAGGAGTAAGAGGTAGAGGATGGATGGATGGATATATATATATATATATATATATAACTTTTGCATCACTTTATATACAGCAGGCTTGTATCAGAAATATAATTGAATTATTGAGAACAAACATAATGTGAGATAGAAATATGAATATGCAATTCAGTCTCACAAAGATAAAATGTTTGCAAGCAACTTATTTGCAGCACCTTCAATACGTTGAATATCAGTTTTACAAGCAAAGGTTGTAACAGATAACAGATGTTCACCGGAATGCTTTGTGTGTCACATACTGCATCAATTTTATTTAACCAAGCCCACTAAGATTTACATAGAAACTCTAACAATCCAGTTTTCAAGGAATAATTAGATCATAATTCGGATTTGTGACAGATGGGCTGTAGGCTGTTTCAACAATAAGTCAGTGAGTCATTTGACAGCTTTTACAACTTCCTCGGAGACCAAGAACACATTCTGATGAGCAAAGTCTTACTCATACTGTATATTACTTTGATTTTGATCTATTTCAATACAAGTTGTTTTGGTTTTGTTTCTTTTTTATTTTATTTTATTTTTTTGGTTTTTTAAAGTTCCTGCAAAATGCATGTACATGTACATGTAGGTATATGTAGGATTGTGCAATCACTGTGCTACCAGACTCAAACTGACTTATTTTCATTTGATGGTTTTCAGCACTTTAGCATGCGCACTAGCACCCTCGATGGACATATTTTGAAGCTGGCCAAAAAACATGCCTTGTGAACTTGTAAAAGACCCCATAATAAATGATTCATTAATGGTAAATGGCACACTTTTATATAGCGCTTTTATCCAAAGCGCTTTACACTGTGTCTCATTCACCCATTCACACACACACCAATGGTAGCAGAGCTGCCATGCAAGGCGCTAACTTGCAGTTGGGAGAAACTGTGTCTTGCCCAAGGACACTTCGGCATGTGGAGTCACGTGGGACGGGAATCAAACCGCCAACCCTATGATTAGTGGAAACCCTGCTCAACCACCTGAGCCACAGTCACAAAGAATCGTCAAATTGCCATTTTTAGTCAATTTGGTAATATGGCTAAAGTTAACCACAATAGTAAATCTTAATCGTAATAATTTATACAAAGACATTAAAATCATTATAATCATTATACTACAATGCTGTTGAATTATTCATTCTGCTAGCTCAGAAGGTGTTTTCTATTAGAGCATATCTGACAGTAGTTCTGGCAACTTCTTACTTGTAGTATTTCTATAATAATAGCTCATTCACAGTATGACAGAACTGTGGAAATGGGGTGGGAATAGTAACTGCTTTGCGTCACACCACCACATCGCCGATTATTTTCCTATGACAGCATGCCCCAAATATGTTTTATTATTTACACAGTATGTTATAAGCAACATAGTACAGAAATATTCCATTTAATTTGGTCTGTGTAGCCCATTTAACACAAGACATTGTAACAAAGTTGCTTTACACAATGAAATCTTCACACAAGGGTATAATTTTGAGCTAAAATTTACACCTGATTTGCTTTAATGTAATGCAGGAACTGAGTACACAAATGAATAATGAATGCTGGTCAGTGGGTGTTGCATTATACTGAGTTGCAAAGGCATAGGGTTGAGGTCAGAAACTGGATTTTTCTGCACTGGTCCCTGATGCACTACTGCAGTACAAGAGTTTACAGAAATAGATATGAGAGAGAGAGAGAGAGAGAGAGAGAGAGAGAGAGATGGAAGGAGATGATCTTGCAATGAGTAGCTGCTTGTTTTGAATTTTACATATCAGTAATCGTGGTATACAGTCGATGAGTATAATGCATAAGACACATCCTTTCCTTCATTCTTCGGTTTCCCTTATTTTTAACCGCAGAGCAAACTGAGAGAACTACAGAGCTATATAATGATGCTGCTGCAGATTACAGGATATGTATTATGCATAGATGGGAAACTGCCTTATGGTGGCTGTTCTATTTAAGATCTCTTAATCAAAAGAGAAAAAATGTATTATGCAAGTATCGTTCTCCTTAGACTTTTGAGCTCTGGACATGTGAAATTACTTCAGTGGTTAAAGGTTGGAGATGAATTATTAATTTTGCACAATCTGTGCTCATCCTCAAGTTCAACGCTAGTGTGCATTCTAGTGGTTATCCATATTCAGACACACAGATCGCTATAGCGCTGTGTACCATGAGAAAGTCACTGCAGATGACCAATCAGAAGGATTATACATTGATTTACTTGACTGGATGCGTAGCTGAAATGATTGGCTGCTATGTAATGTAATATAATTAACTCATATTACAAGTATTCAATTTCAGTAACACTCAGGTAAAGTATAAATATGGCAAAATGACATTGTAGTATAGTAACGAAGTGCAATTACTGAAATATAGTTAGTTCGGGGGTGCTTAAAATGTTTTTCAAGTGAGGCCAGAGTAGACCACAGATTTAGACCTTGACATACGAGGCACATGCTTTTGCTATGGCTCTCATTGAAAAAGTATTGTTGTTCCTAGCTCCTTTTTCATTGCTACTTCTCCTTCTTACCGTTGCACTTTTTTCTCTTTACCTATATTTACTCAGTAAATTAATTTAATGAAGCCTTTTTTGTCCAATATACATATATTACATCCATCCAGCCATCTCCTATACCGCTTATCCTTCTTTCAGGGTCACGGGTTAACCTGGAGCCTATCCCACGAAGCATCGGGCACAAGGTGGGGTACACCCTGGACAGGGTACCATTCTATTGCAGGGCACAATCACATACACATTCACACACCCATTCATACACTAAAGACACTTTTGGACATGCCAATCAGCCTACCATGTGTGTCTTTGAACTGGGGGAGGAAACCGAAGTACTGAGAGGAAACCCCCAGCACGGGGAGAACAAACTCTACACACAGGGCTACGGTGGGAATCAAACCCCCGATCCTGGAGGTGTGAGGCTAACCACTAAGCCACCGTGCTAGGCACGTATATTACAGCAAAATGAATTTCTTTCTTTGCATTCTTAACAAGCTGGGGTCAGTCATGATTCAGCACCCCTGGAGCCAATTGGGTTAATAGCCTTGCTCAAGGCCACAACAATTCCAGCTTGGCCATGCTAGGGCTTGAACCCCTGCCCTTCTGATTAATAACCGAAAGCCTTAACTGCCTTAATCACCATCACTGCTATAATTGGCGAAGAAGAAAAAAGCTCTAGCAATTTAGCTAACTCTGTTATCACTGCCACTGGAAGGAAAAATTGCAATGTATTGGCCAGTAGGCCAACTCACCTATCGTAGAGAGAAGCTTCAGGGTAATTAATATCTGTCCATGGAACATTTCTGGCCCTGGGCTCTGACTTTGGACAACCCTGCTTTAATTGAAAGTGGTAGATCAATGGTTAAGACCTTGAACTACTGATCAAACGTTCACTTATTCAAAGCCCAGCAGCACCAACCTACCACTGCTGGGCCCTTGAGCAAGACCCTAAACCCTCAACTGCTCAGTTCTATAAATGAGATCAATGTACATCTGCCAAATGCCATAAATGAAAGACATTTAATTAATTAATTACACATGTACTTAATAGTACAGTTGTATAGAATGTAACTCTTCAACTACACAATGCACTAATAAGACAGGTGTACCTAATAAAGCTAGTAAATTCTACCTAAGAAAAATGTTCTTCTTTTATGGTTAAAAAAAAATAACTAAGTAGGTAACTACTGTGCACTGTTCATGCTGAAGCACGTATATGTTCCAGGTTTGTCTCCCATCGTGTTTTGTACATTATCTTTAGCATTTAGCATCTTTAGCATCTTTAGCACTTCTTGCAGAAAGCATATTGGAGGATTTTGTATCCTAAATACACTCATTTGTTTCCACACATGTGCTAAAAATGTGCATGCAAAAGTCCTTGAAACAAAAGCCCAGCACACTGTGGTACTTCCCTGAGGTATTTCCTATAATACAGTGCTTTGCGAAAGTATTCAGCCCCCTTGAACTGTTCGACCTTTTGCCACGTTTCAGGCCTCAAACATAAAGATATAAAACTGTAATTTTTTGTGAAGAATCAACAACAGGTGGGACACAATCATGAAGTGGAACCAAATTTATTGGATATTTCAAACTTTTTCAACAAATAAAAAACTGAAAAATTGGGCGTGCAAAATTATTCAGCCCCTTTACTTTCAGTGCAGCAAACTCTCTCCGGAAGTTCAGTGAGGATCTCTGAATGATCCAATGTTGACCTAAATGTCTATTGTTGATAAATAGAATCCACCTGTGTGTAATCAAGTCTCAGTATAAATGCACATGTTCTGTGATAGTCTCAGAGGTCCGTTTAAAGCACAGAGAGCATCATGAAGAA
>JAFFST010013539.1:19785-27731 GCA_022414735.1 Noturus placidus | reverse complement strand
GCATGCGCGAGCGGGACTTGTCATTCGTGGCCGCCATATTGGACGAGTGCGTTGCCTCCTGGGAAATAGAGTCCACTCCAGGCCGAGACATGACACCTATCTGGCACGTCATGCCAAGTCACGGAGATCATGTATCAAGTATAATGCATACATTAATGATAATGCATTACAGCACAGTGAAATTATTTTCTTCACATACCGTAGCATGTCAGGACGTTGGGGTCAGAGCACAGGTTCGGCCATGATACAGCGCCCCTTGGAGCAGAAAGGGTTAAGGGCCTTGCTCAAGGAGATTGGCAGTGCTGGAGCTTGAACCCCCCACCTTCTGATCAGTAACCCAGAGCCTTAACCGCCAACCTGTCACATTAACTGAAAATTATCTGTATGTGTATGATTTTACGCTTTACTCTGCTAGCACATGATTGGCTGATTTGCATAATTCATTCCCTCCAGGATTTCAGAAATTAACAGAAAAATCATATATTTACATTTAGCAGACGCTTTTATCCAAAGCGACTTACAAATGAGACACACTGACACACCAATGGTAGCAGAGCTTCCATGCAAGGTGCTAGCTTGCCATCGGGGGCAACTTAGGGTTCAGTGTCTTGCCCAAGGACACTTCGGTATGGGATCACCCGGGCCGGGATTCGAACCCCCAACCCTACGATTCGTGGATTAGTGGACAACCCGCTCTACCGGCTTATATATATATAATTGCATTAATGAGAAGGTGCACAGGTGAGCATATATGTACATTGTGTTGAACTTTTAGTTAATGTAATTGAATCAGATTTGTATTATTCGGGATAAGTGGTGTTTGTTTACACTGTTGAAAATGTAAATCACACGGCCTCTTATTTAAGTGCTCGTTAACATATTCCACCCACTTATTGTTATTACTTAATATAAATAAATGCACAAGGTACAGCAATATGTATACGCACTGCCACGTGGTGTACTTGTAGCACCCCTTTCGTGTCCTGCTGATTCTCTACTATGGGATGAAGGGCTCACCTCAGTTCTGACCTCCTTCCACGAAATTCAATTTCCAATCAGCCAACAAACGTTAAAGTGTAGCGAGAGAAGGCTATAAAAAGATAATACGGGTTATTATTCAGGCAGAAGAAAGGTACCGTATGGGGCCTTCAACTCCTAAGCGTTTCCACATCATTTCCATAAAGTGCTGTTAACCTCTTTCGCGACTTGCCTATCAGCTCCCATGTAGGCTGCAATAATACTCTGAGATGGCCACGTCGCTGCTGTTCCCGCACTTTAACAGTACCTTATTTCTCTGGGAAAAGGCCACAGAGCCGTGTAAGCTGTATCACGGATTATTGGAATAAATTTGCCTCCTTCATATCATATTTCATGCACCGCACTCTTCCGAATAACCCCGGCCGTAATTGTAATTGCAAAGTCTAATAAGGACTAACACGGTTTAAATTAAGAAAGCCACCGACCATAAACCTCAAAGTAATTCTTTATTCTCGTATTTTAATTTTCTAATAAAGGACCGTCTTAAATAACAGCCCGCTTTTTCTGGCTCCATTCCTGCAGCTCTTTCTCGGGCAAGTGAGCAGGTGTAATCTTGTAAAAAAAAATTAAATAAATAAAAATGAAAAGGGATTTTCAGGTGTAAAAGCGCGTTCAATGCGAGCGAGAGACGGTACGATCCAAGTGTGTGTGGGAGCGGGAGAGGAAGAAGTGTTGTTTTGATTTTTTTGCACTTAGTGGGAGGTGTTTCAAACTTCATGGAGAACAACTTTACACACTTTTACCGAGTTAAATGTGTTTCCTCAGTTTGTGTCCCACTGATATTAAATTATGAAATCTTCTACTTCTTCAGGCTTTAATCCCACTAGGTGGGGTGACTCTTCTCCAGGCCATTCTATCACACGCAGCCTTGAGTCTCTCGCATCTATTTTAGTTTGGCAACAGTTTTTACGCCGGATGCCCTTCCTGCCACAACCCTCCCCATTTATCCGGGCTTGGGACCGGCACGGAACCATCCACTGGCTTGTGGCTGGCTACAATATATTATGAAATATACTCCTTAAAATACTGTCATTACTGTCATTATTATTATTACTATTATTTTATTTACATTAACATTTGAATCTATTCAACATCTCATTCTTGAAACATTGTCTATTATAGGTTATGGAAGTAACCCTGTTACTTGAACACTTTCAAATACTTTTAAATATTTCCACAGGTCCAACAGGAAGTTGCGTAATTTGAACTTCCTTGAAGATCATGGGAAGGAGAAGAAAGAAGTTGCGTCATTATATTCTCTTTATTTTCAGCAGTATTGTAAGTTTAACTGGATTTGAAGTACCTGTATAACTGTTATATCGAGAAATTAAATTATTAATGACAAAAAAATTCAAGTCGTTAATGTCCTTATGACATTAGCATGGATGCTAGCTAAGTCTTTGTATTTGCTAAATCTGTGTGGGGGGAAAAACTCAACTTTAGAAGGTTATTTCTGTTGATTTAACCCAAATTGAGTTGCTGTAGAAGATTCAACCATCTCACCCTCTTTCATCTTAAGCATTGATAAGGTTTCACAAAATTCATCTTGTGTGTCACATTCGCGTATAGGAGGCAGATGCAATTGCTGGATTTTTTGATGATTTATTATATAGACAATGCAAAACAAAGACAAAAACACTAAGCTATCTTAACACTATGACATGAAACTAACACTAGGACGAAACATGAAAACACGGGCATGAAACAGAACACCGAGAGACATAGAACAGGAGTCTAAACACATTTAACGAAAGACCAAGACTAAGTGCAAAACCCAACTATATATACACCCCAGTGCTCATTAACCAAAACATGAATCAGGTGCAGAAAACCATGTGACTTGCGGTGGCTGATGGGAAATGGAGTCCAGAGTCCTTAGAACCGTGACATTGTGCAACTGTTTGCTGCAATTCTGTAGCTAAGTCGGTGCACAGAGTTGAAAGTCATGAGGAGTTCATTTTTTAAAAAAAAAACAAAAAAAAAACAGTTGCCCTGATTCTGTCACTGTATAGAATCCGAGGTACACACTTATACTGTCAGAAGTCAGAACAAAAAGCAATTTTTTTTATTCTCAGAGGTAGAAGCAATGTAAATGTTCTCACGAAAATACATCAGTGGTCCTTTAGGTCCAATTATGTACCTTAATGATGTTCCTGTACAATTATCTTCCTATAAATAAAGGCACAAAGGTCTAGCCTTCAGGGGAACATCTCAGCAAAAAAAAAGAAAGCTCTTTTAAATTTAATTTTTTTTAAAAGCAGGTCGCTTAGAACGATGTGGATTCTGGCTTTGTGTGTGTGTGTGTGGGTGTGTGTGTGTGTGTGTATGTGGATGTTGTGAGACGTTTGAGAAGTTCGCTATTTGGATTTGGCTGTGAGATATCTCAGGTGTCAAATTGAAAGAAATGTATGAAAATTGTACAGAAAATGATTTAAGGTGAGGACTTTATAGGTTGCCATTTTCAAAGAAATGCTCCTATTATCGTCCGTCCGCATCAGTCTGTGTTCTTGCAGTGCTAACATGCTAAATAATGAACATGAATGAAACTAATACTTACTAACATCCACTGTTAGCCACGTTAGGTTTTTTTTAAAATACCCTGGTCCTTTATCCTTTAAAGTGCTGGGTGGTTGGCCTTACGGTTTTGCCAAGAGCAGGTGTATCAGGACCAATAAGATCATTGAATTCACCCAACTACCCAAATGAACAAACAGCAGAAGCATTTCCTGGGAAAAGAAGTTAACCTTAACACAAGTACAACACTTCAACCTGTGAATAGCAAGCGCTATTCATTATGCATCGAACCTGATGCATAATACGCAGGAGTAAAATGCTTTATAGGAGTAGTGAAATCGTGGCCATGTATTATTGAGCAGGTTGGAAAAGGTGACTGTAAATCTTAGTCACGCAATGAAATAGTGGTTTCCCATCAAGGTGCATTTTTCTTGTGCTCAATATCAGGCAACCTTGAGAAAAGGTCATTTTAGCTTTCCATTTTCAGTTGGCGATGATCAGGGCAGGCGCACTAGCTGGTCTGCCAGATCTTCCTTGTACCGAACAGCTTAGCTCAGTGAAAATTGCTAGCTGGTTGACTATCTAAACTCGTCTACCAGTGCTTAACCAATTAAACCCTGAGACTAGTGCAGGACAATGAAAAGATAGAAATGCAGAGAAATGTATTAAAGAACAATGTCCTGATATCATGAACATGGAAAGTGCTAAATCGGCTGTCCTGAAGACATTCCAGTGGTGGAAGACTTTTACAAAGTACTGAAACTGGAGAGTCCTTCCACAAATGTTTAATAAAGTTACACCATATCAACGAATATGGATTTTACATTTCACACTTTCCCAATGATTATTTACCGCAGATTATGAGAGCACTCGCCATACAAGTCCCTCTGAAGATGTTGTTACTATAGAAACAACAACGAATTGAAAAAGTGTGAGAACAGCATTAAAATAATCCCGTGATTTGCCTTACAGACGGCCCTCATGTCAGATCAGCTGTTATGGAAAATGAATCAATACCTTCTGACCAATCAGAATTGAGACTTAATCAGCGCTGTGATACACAGTCTGAAAGACAAAAAAAATCCAGTGAATCTACAGAACAACCAGGCAAGGCAATCAACCATCCATCCATCACCACTTACCCTATTTTCAGGGTCACGGGGAACCTGGAGCCTATCCCAGGAAGCATCAGGCACAAGGCGGGGTACACCCTGGACAGAGTGCCAGTCCATCACAGGGCACAATCACATACACACTCACACACCCATTCATACACTACGGACACTTTAGACACGCCAATCAGCCTACCATGCTTGTCTTTGGACTGGGGGAGGAAAACGGAGTACCCGGAGGAAACCCTCGACGCACATGCAAACTCCGCACACACATGGTCCTGGTGGGACTCGAGCCCCGGACTCTGGACGTGCTAACCACTAAGCCACCATGTGCCCCCACCAGGCAATCAAATCTGAAAAATATACCAGAACCATTATCAGAAAAACAGATTCATACATGGGTGACAACTATAAAGAATAATAATGGCCCTGAAAGGGGAAAATCACAAAATCCTCACCAAGAGGGGAAAACAACAGCGTTTACATTGCAGTGGAAAATGAGCAACACGTGATTAAACTTGGTGTTGTTAATCACCAGGGTGTTGAAGCAGATCGTGGGTAAATCCTCTCAGAGAAAGTCATTATGAGTCTTAATAGTTAGCAACTGTCTCTTGCGGTTGTCTGGTTATCAACAGCCAATCAAACAAATTATAGTTGAGGGCCGGTTCTGTCGCCGGACGCATACTGCGCTTGGCTTCATTTCCAAATGACTCTGGCGCTGTCGCGTTCTGTTTATCCTGAAGCTTAAAACCTTCAACGCAGGGGGCTCGCATTGCTCAGGCGAGTCGTGTTTGGCAAAGTAAGTCCCAAGAGTCACGTGGATGAATGATACGAGCGTGGGTGGCTGCATTTGCACTGCTGATTGGGAAGTGATGAACCGGGCCACCATGAGGCAGATTTCAACAGGGAACCACATTGTTTTGAGCAAATCAACATCATTCTTTCAACTTGGCACTAACTGCGCCCAATTAGCGATTTCTGAATCGAAACAAAAGCATGAATTCTGTTGGCTCTGGCAAAACACTAGGCCCCCATGGCTTTCCACACAAGCCTGAGATAATAGTTCTTTTCGCTAAGAGCCAAATACAGCATCTGGTGTATTGTATTGTTTTATGTGTTTTGCTCATTTAAAAAAAAAAATGTATTTAAAAAACCCGATAACTCTGTAATTGAATAAGAAGAGATAAGTATGCACAATCGTGTCCTTCTACCATTTTTTATCTGTGCCTGGTAGCACCAGGATCTATAATACTGCCTCAGAAACAGGCCATTATTATGGTTTATTGCAGATGCTTGAGCCTCTTCTTGAAGAAACAGTCGAACTTTTGAAGCAGTGATTGGTGACATGATAATTATTGACAAAGTGAGGTCAACCACCAAAGGCACAAGATTGCGCAATTACAATCAATTATTTTCTCCCGGCTCCTGCAAGAAAAAGCTCGTAAAATGAATACAAGACGTAAGAGCCAAAACATGATATTTCTCCTTTATGGGTAATAAGAGTGGAAATAAAATGAGGCACATCTATTTTATAATTTAGGATGTTAGAGGATGTGAACTGTTAGTGCATATGCAACTTTATCTTCTCTTCGATTTACCTTTTTCTGTCTCACTAATTTTCTCTGCTTTTGAATTTAATTGTGAGAGAGAGAGAAAGAGAGAGAGAGAGTTTAGATAAGTTTAGATTGTAATACGTTTAGATTTGGTCAGACATGCTCATCATAGGAGGCAACAAATCGCGATTACTTAATGTACCGTAACTTTACTTGAGTTGGGTCTTTAACTTAAGACTTTTGATGTTTACTCACTTCATTTCAAACCCCATTTTACTGACTAATTTGTGAAACAGGGTGATTATGTCGTGGCTTTTGTATCAGACAGCATGAAGAAGTTTCCATTCTGAGCTTTTAGTCCGTGTAAGACTGCTTGCCTACTGACTGGCATTGCACCTGACCTGAACGATTTATCTTGCCGGCGGTGAGCCAAGAAGATGGGCCCAATTTGCCATTTTTGGACCAAACCCGAATGGGTTACATGGGGGGCCTGGTCACCAGACACCTGGATGTCTGGACACCACCCTTCAAGTGGTCAGTAACCTGTTAACCCTAATCTCAGCAGAATTCATTTATTTGTTTTGGTTTTGTACATTAGGGTCTCATGGGGTCTTTGGTCGTGTCTTTGTCTGACCTCTCCTCTCAGGTCTGTTCACCAATGGTGGCCATACTGGGAGAATTACGAAATATCCACACAGTTTATCTTCAAATTCCTTTCAAATCCAGCTCTTCAAAATCTAACCAGCGTGGCAAGTCAAGAAAGGCAAATATACATTGATTTATACTAAATGTGATTGAAAGAAACTTCTGTTCCAGCATTAAGCAGCTCCTCTGTGCGCTGAAAATTGGCCTCATGATGAATAATAATGCACAAGGTGTTGGCAAGATGTTATGTTGCAGGTCATCCCCATCCGTTCCCTTTCTAAGGGAACTTCGACATTGCATAGCATACTGTTATGCTAAATGCAACGTCTCGTTCCCTTCTCAGGGAACAGGGTTAGATACGTAACCCCCAACGTTTCCTCATCTAAAGGAACGTCTAGCATTCCTAAAGCTTATTGTGTAACCAAATTCTCCCTATAAAATTGATATCTGTTGCTATAAATAATTTCTGGTGCTATTTACACACTGTAAAACCGGATAGTTCATTTAACAAAAAAAAAAAACTAATTACCTCAAAATTTTTAACTTGATAGATCAATTTCTTTTAATCAAATACACTTAAATATTTAATAACTGCTACATCTCTATTTGATCTTCATGACCATTTCTACAAGGATTACACATTTCAAGTTTCATACAAACAAAAATTTAACTCAAACTTTCTGATTTAAAATACATTTTTGCTGTATTTGGCTTAAAGAAATTGATTTATCGATGTAAAAAATTTGTAGTAATTAGTTTCCTAATTCAATGAACTTATCCGGTTTTACAGTGCGGATTATTTCAGTTTGCATCATAAAAACTGGCCTATTAGCATGCTAACATGCTAATAACATGGGCGGCTGTGGCTCAGTCGGTAGAGCGGGTTGTCCACTAATCCACTAATCGTAGGGTTGGTGGTTCGAATCCCGGCCCGGGTGATCCCATGCCGAAGTGTCCTTGGGCAAGACACTGAACCCTAAGTTGCCCCCGATGGCAAGCTAGCACCTTGCATGCAGCTCTGCTACCATTGGTGTGTGAGTGTGTCTCATTTGTAAGTCGCTTTGGATAAAAGCGTCTGCTA
>JAFFST010013539.1:9785-14785 GCA_022414735.1 Noturus placidus | reverse complement strand
CTCTCACTCTTTCTCTACTGCTCTCTCTCTCACTCTTTCCCTCACTCTCTCTCTCACTTTCTCTCTCTCTCTCTGGTGCTCTCTCTCCCGCTCTCTTTTTCTCTCACACTCTCTCTCTCACTCTCTCTCTCTCTCACACTTTCTCTCTCTCTCGCGCTCTCTCTTTCTCTCTCTCTCTCTCTTTCACTCTTTCTCTCCTGCTCTCTCTCTCACTCTCTTCCTCACTCTCTCTCTCTCACTTTCTCTCTCTCTCTCTCTCTCTGGTGCTCTCTCTCCCGCTCTCTTTTTCTCTCACACTCTCTCTCTCACTCTCTCTCTCTCTCACACTTTCTCTCTCTCGCGCGCTCTCTCTTTCTCTCTCTCTCTCTCTCTTTCACTCTTTCTCTCTTGCTCTCTCTCACACTCTCACTCTCTCTCTCACACTTTCTCTCTCTCTCTCACGCTCTCTCTCCCGCTCTCTCTTTCTCTCACACTCTCTCTCTCACTCGCTCTCTCTCTCACTCTCTCTCTCTCTCACTCTCGCTCTCACACTCTCTCTCTCTCACTTTCTCTCTGTCTCACAAAGATTTAGAAAAATCTCAAGCTTTATTATACTTCTCTAAAGGTCAATAAAATCTACTTAGCTTCTCTAGCCAACTGTCATTAAGTTGTTATTAACTGTTAGGTCTGACATGGATTCAAAATCTAAAGGTTTTTTTTTTAAAGGCCATTAATGTAATAATAACTAACTAATGTGGCATAGCATAAAAAAATATTAAGACAATCCCAAGATTAAAAAAAAAAAAAAGTAAAAACATGACCAGCTTTATGCTGTTTATAATATTTGGCTTTCTTTTTCCCTTTTCTACATTTTCATTGTTGTTGTTGTTGTTGTTGTTGTTGTTGTTGTTGTTTAAGGACAATCCATGGGTTTTGTTGTCCACAGAGTTGGCTTTCCCTTTTTCAGAAAGTTACACCACAACCCTTTCTGATTTAAAATACTTTGTGTTGGATTTCCTTATACATATGATTTGCTGCACATGAACCCCTTCTAATATAATTGGAGCAATATCCCTTGTCATGCCGATCATAAATTGTATGGTGACTCCACAGTCCTCGCTACAGCTGGGACATTTACTCTGTCCACAGATTAGTTTACAATCGTACAAAATGGTTGGAGGTGTTTATTAGTTGAAAATTGGCCTGATTTCTCATCTGGTATTGACAGTGCTTGGCCCCCTGTCCTGAGTCTTTGGCTGTACACTCGGTCTAGGTCGAACAATACGACAGTTATTTCATATACAGATCAGGAAATAGAGGAATTAACAATGGGCTATAGGCTATGGAAGTCATTATGCTTCATCAACAGTTATATCTTGTCACAGACCCTGTATCCTTCTTGGTCCCCTCCTGTTCCAGCTCGTCCTTGAACGTGTTGTATAATCACTGTTTCTGCCTGCTGCACATAATTAGCTTTCTTGTTATTCATGTATCTGTACACATAAAAAGAAAGAGATGTTGTCCGTTAATTGTTGAAGGAATCGAATCATTGGCAAATCGCTGTGCTTTTTAACACTATAACACCACCCCATCGCTGATTATTTTCCAATAACAGTGTGACCTGTCATGTTTTATTCTTCACTTACTCCAAACACATTTCCTTTTTACAGATAACGGACTCCGTGGAAACTAATCTCTCCCTGATTATTGATGTCCAGGCCAATTTATGTCCACGCCCGTTTGAAGCTTTTTTGGCCACACATGAGCAGCGCTTGAACATTTCAGTACATCAGGGGGTCTGAGCAACTGCACCAGGCTTGGTGCCAAGCTCAGTTGGAGGTCGTAGTATCAGCTGTCTGTTCTCAAGTTTATATATTTTATAGGAAAACTTTGAAAAAGTACAAAAAAAAAAAAAATTAAAAGAAATTCAAATCCATTTCATATTTAATGATGAACTCGCTCAAGCTGCAGTTATTTAAAGCATTTCGAAATAAATGTGAAAACCTGCCGACTCATTGATTAACTTGCTACATCTCTATTTGAACTTCATGACCATTTCTACAAGGATTACACATTTCAAGTTTTATAAAGAGGAAACTGTTTGCTTCGGGCCGTATTTCTCCATTCCTGTTATATTCATACTGCAGTTGGATGAAAATCCAGAAAAAAAAGAGGTCTTTTCAGTTTGTTCCAATTAAGCGTAATATATCAGATTTTCTCCCCCGCCTGTATCGCATTGTACCCATCGATTCTTCCACAGCAAGCCACGCACACAGTCAGAGAGCTTAGTTTCATGGTGTGATTTCCATGTCGTACTGCAAAGTTTATTTGACAGTACAGGGGGGTGTGCGGGAACAAATAGGGCATGGACAGAGTGATTCATCACACAGGGTTCAATGCGGTTCGATGGGGAGCAGCCAGCGCTGAGAGAACAAACTGTGTATTGGAATAGAGATAATGCAAACATTGCTCCTGTGAAAGAGAGAACAAAACAGAGAAGTACAGGAAGGAAGTATGAGAGAGAGAGAGAGAGAGAGAGAGAGAGAGAGAGAGAGAGAGAAAGATTGAGACTCCTGCTTCAATGGCAAAAGGAGATCGTTCAGTTTTATGAGGTCCTTAAATAGGTCTAAAGTCAAATAAGATTAAGCTAATGGACTGCCCCGGGCTTCAGTGTGTCCTGACTAGATGCCATTGTGTGGTTTGGGACCTTCCATTGAATAGAATCTTACTGGCTACTGAGGCAAGACTTTAGTGAACCTTATTAATGTAGTGTGGTGAAAGGTGCCTTATTATGATAATGAATATGAAACAGCTTTCTCTGAGGATCTGTAGGGAAGGAAACCATCACACACACACACACACACACACCACACACACACACACACACACATGTGCATGCTGGTTCATCCATACACTTTCCCAGAGGTACACTAAAGATATATCTCCCTCCTCAAGCAGCGAGGGTTTTTAAATCGAATTTCCACTGCGAGGCATGTGACATTGATCCATGACTAATTCCTGTTTATAACTTATGATAAAAAAGGCATTTTGGACAGCCTCGCATTGATTGTACGCTTTTAACACCCTGGTGTTCTCGCTCTGGGTGTGTGAAAAAAAATAGAACGGCTGTGTTAAAAACAAAATCTACTTTTATTCTTTCCAAATGTGTAGTGTGTGTGCGTGTGTGTGCGTGTGTGTGTGTGTGTGTGTCCTATGTGTTGGCGTAATCTCTTGATCAAGTATCTATTCACCCTGCTTCAGATAAAGGAACACATGCTTCGCGGTTCTCGAGATTTCAAAATGTGTCTTCTTGCATTGATGCTCTAGTAGATTGAAAGCTTCTATATCAAGCTGGGAAATGTATTTTTTAATTAGCATGTGCTCTCCAGTTCCAAAGGTACTGGTCTTTATATAAACAGAATGTATTTAAAAAAAATTAGTATTAAATTAAACCATAAGTCAGAATTGATACTTTTCAGTTTAATGTGATCCTCTATGAATCGAATCTATTGAACATGTTCATCAATAAACAGAAATTCACAGGTTCCCACAGAGGGATGAAACAAAGAACCCTTAAGATTTATAGATGGAACCTTTTTTTTACGTTGAGTATCCCTTAAGGTTCCCTTACAGTAGAGCTTTCTTCTTCTCAGACCATACCCTCCAGACGGTCCACAGTTGTTAGAATACCATCTCTCACGACACTGTAAATGAGGAAAGATCTGGAGATCCTTTCAAGGCTTTCAAGGGACAAAACCTGAAGAACTTATAGGCTGTTGAATGGAATCTTTCTTTTTTTAAATAGTGTACACACTTAAACAACTTTGCTGTTCTGTTGTGCAGTTTTAGCATTAAAATGATTCCTCAATGGTGAACAATAGTTAGGATACTTCTTAAAAGGTTCCACTTGTAGCCCTCTCTAAAAGTGAAAGTCTCAGGTTTCCTTGAGGAACTCGTAAGACTGCTAGATGTAACTTGTTTGAAGAGTGTACCCTTTTAAAAAGGATTTCTAGTTGAATTGTTACCGTATTTGGATAGTTAACAGTTCTAGAGTACTAGATGGAACTATTTTCCTAAAGAGTGTACAGTATTATTGGGGCTGTTCGAGCATCTGGATATTTCGGAAAGACTATGGTTTCTGAATGTTGCTAAGTTACTATTGGATTTCCTAATAAGTGTTTAATTCAGCCTGTATAATTGTTCCTCCTTGTCATATTGATATTGAGGGAAAAGAGGCAATGCTTATAAAGTGGTCTTTTCTGTTTGTGCCAATTAAACCTATTATATCGGATTTTCTCCAGCACCTGGATCTCATTGTACCCATTGATTCCTTCACAGCCGGCGACACTGTTTAAAAAAAAAAACAAAAACAAAGCCTAGCACTTCATCACTAAGAGACTAAGAGCATATCTAGGGTTTTTATAGTTTTGCTTAGTTCTTTTGCTTTTTTTTTTTTTAGTATTATTTTACTTTTTGGCAACAGAAATGTCTGTTTTGAGGATCTACGTGAATGAAACAAATAAGCATTTCCCAATGTGTAGGAGCTTTAATACCATCCAGAATCCAAGGGTCAAGAACACAGACATGGACATCGCTAGATCAAAAGATGAGAAGTTACACAAACTGGACTATTGGAAAGACTTCTCAATTGCTGAATGCTTGAGTGTACTTTATGCTGTATAGTCTGTAAACAGAACGTGAGTAGAAGTGCTTACAGTGCCTTGCGAAAGTATTCGGCCCCCTTGAACTGTTCGACCTTTTGTCACGTTTCAGGCCTCAAACATAAAGATATAAAACTGTAATTTTTTGTGAAGAATCAACAACAGGTGGGACACAATCATGAAGTGGAACCAAATTTATTGGATATTTCAAACTTTTTCAACAAATAAAAAACTGAAAAATTGGGAGTGCAAAATTATTCAGCCCCTTTACTTTCAGTACAGCAAACTCACTCCGGAAGTTCAGTGCGGATCTCTGAATGATCCAATGTTGACCTAAATGTCTAATGTTGATAAATAGAA
>JAFFST010013474.1:22765-36138 GCA_022414735.1 Noturus placidus | reverse complement strand
AAAAGAAAAGAACGCGTTAATAAGCAGTGATAAAGGCGTAAAACCTTTTTACACCGCTTTCCAGAGACATCCACTCCAAACACACACGGATCAGCTCAGTAACTCTCAGCCTGCGCGAGCGAGTTAGCTTAGCACAGCTGCCAACATGATTTCCCAACCACCTTCAGCGAAGCTAATTGAACAACTTGGTTTCGGCCACGTTTAGTACAAAAAATCCTTCGCTGTCCAAACATGACAGTAAAAACGCTTTCTACAACGCGCCTCGACTCTATTCTAGACCTTTCTCCGACATTCAAACACGTACCGTGAATATTTCTTCGTAAGGATTTCTTCTTACCAGTGCGAAAAAAGTCTGCTGCGAATATTTTTCATCTTCCCCCGTGTAACGCTCACGCCCTCGCGCGACACGCGCAGACTTCTGGGAAATGGTGTACGCGAGAGGCTCACGCGGCGTACCACGTGACTGCTCTGAGCCAACTAAATGACTACAAATCTCACAGTTCGTATCGCGCGTGTGTTCATGAATATTCAAAAGCTGGATAGCGTGACCATGAATGTCCGTGAAGTATCCGACGTGCTTATGAATATTCATGTCGTAGATGACGTGTCAAGAATCGTCATTAAGTGGAAATTCCATGATTGCGCTGTAAAGCAACAGTATTGCTTTATGTCTCTGTCTGAATTCCTTTTTTGTCGTTGTTGTTGTTGTTGTTGTTGTTTGTATGACCTCAGCCGTCTATAATGATATTTTTAGTGAAATATGCCGGTATGAATAAATGTGACTACACCACATAAGACAATAAGTGGTGCAAGCAGAGGATGGTGCTGTTTGATCATATCAGGGGCAGAGAATATTTTTGATCCAATCTTCATTTATTCAAATAAAACTTCATCGTTTATAGCATTACATATCAAATCTGAATGTAACCTTCTGTATTATGAATACTTCTCTTCCAGGCTACACATTCAGAGTAAAATGCGCAGCATTGCTATATGATCGGTCTTGTTTTCTATAATGTTTTCTATGATGTTTACAGACACCTAGGCTAAAGAATCCATTTTTCACAACTCCACACATTTCAGCTAGTCTTTCAGTGCCTCAAATGGTAACACACTTGGTTAGTATTTGGTGGCATTGCTTTTTAATTCCTTGACCTTGAATCCAGTGCTTGAATTAGCCGGGGCAGCTGTGGCTCAGTCGGTAGAGCGGGTTGTCCACTAATCCACTAATCATGTGGTTGGTGGTTCGAATCCTGTCCCGGGTGATCCCATGCCGAAGTGTCCTTGGGCAAGACACTGAACCCTAAGTTGCCCCCAACGGCAAGCTAGCACCTTGCATGGAAGCTCTGCTACCATTGGTTTGTGAGTGTGCTCTCATTTGTAAGTCGCTTTGGATAAAAGCGTCTGCTAAATGAATACTTTGGCAGAATTTTTGCTCATTCCTCCTGACAGAACTGGTGTAACTCAGTCAGGTTTGTGGGTCTCCTTGCTTAGACACACTTTTTCAGTTTTTCCACTTTGTAAGCCTCGGAGTTGTCTTTAAATTAAGGAAGTCTCAGTTGCGACCGAGTTATACGTTGAAACTGTAACTGAATTTATTTTTCAGAAGTGCCCCAGAGCCTTTTCCAACAAAACACTCCAAACTGTTTTGAGATGGTTTTGTAAAGTTTTCCAGCCTGGTGAACATCCTGAGGTCCTGAGAAATCTCCTTCTACACTTCTACAGACATCTGTTGTGAAGATCAGACTTTGATAGGCCCCTGCTAAAACAGCATACTCACTCACCTGATTGGCATACTATCAAAACACCTGAATCTTATTTCACCTTCAGATTAACTGCTAATCCTAGAAGTTCACATTTGTCACTCACAGATATGCAATATTGGATCATTTTTCCCCTCAATAAATGAATGACCAAGTATAATACCCTTTTCTCATCTGTTTGATTGGGTTCTTTCTGTCTACTTTTAGGACTTGTGTGAAAATCTAGTGATGTTTTAGGTCATATTTATGCAGAAATGTATTAAAAGGTTCAAATCCTTCAAGCACCACTGTATTTGTACTACTGATTTATTACAAAATGATTAGTTTAATTTCAGAATCTATTTTCATACAGTCTTCAGACCCCAAGCCTACATATCTTGACTAATTGAACACATTTGTGTCAAGTGCCATGAATTATCGTGTACATTTCAATTTTGGCCAAGCTGCTCCTTTAATGCTCTTGTGTTGAGGTTGTGATCTGGTCACCCTGCATGTTTCTTTTCGCTGTGCAAAACTGCTTTTACCCCTTTACACAGGAGTGCCCCTAAGAGCACTAAAAGGTACTTAATTCCATGGATAAAAAAATATTTCAGGCTTCTATACAGTTTGAGGCTCCATTAGCACAGTTGCAGTCACTCTCTGCCTTTGTGTTAAGTAGGTGAAGCATTAATCCTGGCTTCCATAACTTCCTGACACAATGAAAAAAAAATTCTGAGGGTGAAATGTATTTATAGGCATTAGAAAGTAACTGAAATGTCTCAGAGAGGTATTAAAGGCCCAAACCCTGTGTAATCAGTTCACTAGCCACTCTCCATTCAACAGATTCACTTTGGTATAATGTAGTGAAAATCCAAGCAGGAATTCAACACATATAAGATCCGTACTCACAACACACCACACATTTAACCAAACCTATTATTATTATATTCATGTTAAAGATTATAATTCAGTTAGGATGTCCAATGTAGTGTGTAAATGTGGGTGAATGCAATGGGAATGCTGAAGTTTAAACACAGGGACATTGAGAAAGTATGGAATGATATGGCAAACGTTTGTTGACAAATTACACATCTTTCATAATATATACATAATTTATACATTATATACAGATAGTGATTTTTGTTCAACAGCTCATGAAGATTGATCATTTTAGAGCAAAATGTTTTTGGCTCTATCAGGAGGTTAAAAACCTGGTAGTAGATGCAGGTTTCCATAAGATTGTATACCAAACATTCGGATATATAAACACAGAAAAGAAGGGTTTTGAAATGACCATCCCGTTGTTAAAAATGTAAAAAAAAAAAATGTCCACATGTTCATGTCCACATGAACAAACTTTACGATGTAGAAGACCTTGAAATGCTTTTGTATTTAGGTGTCTCCAACGTTGTTAGACATTACATGAAGAGACATCTCCGATGGATGTTTCTACAAAACTATGTCTGAATATGCAGTATATATTCACATCATACAGTCAAAGACTACACTAGCAGTTCACAGGAATAATGGAAAATGTCTAATCCATGCAGGATTACAGGATTAAAAGCCTTGTTACCCAGAATCTGCAGTGCCATTAATCTGATCACTAAGTATTTTCAGACAACACTAAGGGCTGAGATAAATGTAGCATATGATAAACTCAAAGTATAATAACTGTCCATCCAGACATCTTGGCTCTCTGTATGTCTGTGTCTTGCTTTGTGGGTTGCATTTTGATTTTGATCCAAATATCAGCAAGAAGATTTTAATTAACACCAATTGCGTAAAGTGACAATTTATGCACAGCAGAAAGTAGCAAGTTTTCTACAGCTGTTATTTGTTGCAGATCTTCTCAGCAACCCAAGGAAAATATTTATCAGAATTAGTATTATAAAACAAATACAACACATATACTGTAAGAATAGCCAAAAATAAATGAAAATACCGTATTTGGCATGTTTTTATATTGCACTATTAAAAGAAATGATCCCAAATGAATATAACCTTTCACTTGTGACCTTAGATCCAAATGAGCCAACATTGCTGGAGAAATACTTAAAATTTTCTACTCATATTTCAAAATTTGTCCCCTTGGAAAATCCAGGTAAACCAGACACATCAATGATGCCTCCAGCAGAAATTAGGTACAGGCCTGCCAGGTCTTATCTGCCAAATCATACATATTATACCTTCTGTCCTATATATCTTTTGTACTGCCATGTTTGTTTTTGCAGTAATGTATCCCTCACTCCTGGGAGCAATGATCTGTCTCACTGCGTACCCTGTATATTGAATAGGTTAATCAAAAAAAGATCTGACTTGACTCGATTTGCTGGAAGCTGCACAGTATATTATCACAGTTTATAATGGAATAAATAATATATGAAATTATAATGAATGAAAAAGAGAAATGTCTAATCTATGCAGGATTACAGGCATCATAACCTAAAAATGTGGGGTTCCACTAATCTGAGCCTTTTCAGAGAGCGGCACGTCACCGCTAAAAAAAAAAATTTGCGTGCACCATTCTGTGGGCTCTCAAATTTATTCTCATATGCACGAAATAGTTAATCTGTTAATAAAACTAGTTTAGGATCCATATGCAGGATGTCTAAAATCCAAAAAGTTAGAGAAGGCTAGGGTCATAACACATTCAAGCATCAAATGACAGAACCAGACAATTAATCCAAAGACTAGTCGGACTCGAAAGACTCGACAGTTTGGATATTGTAGAGACTCACTTCTCAGAACTTACACAATTAGACAATTTGCAAAGCGATGCCTTAAGCTATGTGCTTGTAAATGTGATCTCTGCTAGCAGGGAGGGGTAATGTCCTGAGTAGATCTTACAGTCTATTTTCTTGTTTTGCTTGCAATTGATTGTTTTGTAAATGGTTGAATATCAAGAAAAAAGCTTGTCCATTGTTCTGATAAACTCCCACAGACCAGCAGCAATATTTTGGAGTCATCCAAAGCTTATTTGTTAATGTATTAAAAAATCAACTGCTTGATTTGGCTGTACAATTGCACAGAAAAAAAGGACAGAAACATGTACACTCTTACCCTCATCAATAAATCCATTCTTTAACCCTATCTCACAGTACATTAGTGTTCTGAATCGACTTTTAGGACATTTTCAAACAGTATAAACAAATGAATTATTTTATCACTGCAATTCTATTATAAGATTAGTCAGGACACTGTTGGGTTTCTGTATATAGAGTAACATGACTCTGGTGTGAGCCCCCTGCTGGGCAAACAATTAAAACCTCTCCACAATAACATTGGTACAGACAGCACAACTAAAGCTTTTTTTGGTAGTAAAACACAGTATACAACTGGCACAATAAAATTATAATGTTTAAACCTAGTAGGCTAAGTGAAAAAAAAAATACTTAAGAAAACACTGCAAATTCTTAATTCTTGTTTATTTTCATATGAGCCAGTAACCACTACTTGATATCACTTTGTTTGTAACTGTCATTTGTAAGTCACTTTGGATAAATGTAAATGTAAATGTAAATGAGTGTGACATCACAAATTTAGTGCTGAACACCAATCAACAAAACAGGAAGAAATTCCACTTATTATTTGGCCTCTGGTAAAAAAAAAAAAAAAGAGCTAAATATGTTAATTAAAAACACGCAAGCCTATAAATCTGTATCTTTCTCTGGTAAAACAGTGTTGAATTTTTGAGACGCTGATATTTATGTCAGGAATAAAGACAGATGGGTGTGCTGTTATAGAAAAAACATCAAATACGAGTTGGTTGATGCTTTTCCACCCCAAAATGGATTATTTTCCAATAACAGCACATCCTGAATTATTTTATCACTTTTACACCACAGCAATTTGCATTGAATTAATATGATCTTTTCATCAACACTTTTTAAAATCCATCAATTAGTGTTCGATTCTGTCGATTGTCTGCCCCATACTGAGCTGTTACGATAGAAATGATCATGTATTAGACCAAGCACATTAATATAAATAGTTATTTGCAGTGGCTGTATTGTCAGAGCTGCTGCTACAGAAAATCAATCAACACCTTCTGATCAATCAGATTTGAGAATAAGACAAACGAACACTTGCCTATCATGTGTTCGAGACTAACTCAGATTTTCTGATGAGATCTTCAGCTCTACCTGTTTCCTAAAATAACGCACCAAAAACTGTGCAGCAATAATTTTCACACTTTGACAGTCTGGGTACTCAAATTGATTGCACTGAAAGGATTTGCTCATTAATAAATAATGTTTTATAAAGTTTAGGGCGACTTCAACAAGTCTGCTTAAAAGTAATATTTTAATTGAATAACTGCAGTGCTATATGGCCTTTAATATTGTCCTTATTACTTAAACACATGAAGCTGTAAAACCTGTGATATTGCTAATTCCTATAAACTAATTCTTATGAACCACAAAAAAGGATAGAAATCACATTGACGCCAATGACTAACTTTTTAATGCACATGCTACAGTGCGTTAAGAACTTAAGCGCACTGGTGGAGGAGCGTCCTGAAATCAGTGAAAGATAACACATGTCCATGTTATCATCTAATGGCTTCATGTTGTTTGTTTCCTCCTTAATGACCCACTGTCAAATCATAACATGCAGGCTGTATATCATCAGTGCTTCATATGATCTAATGATAACAACGTGTGTATTTTTAGAGGCTTTTAGCTACAGGATGTCTGAGAGTAAAGACTCTGATCTCCTCAATGAGTTGGTAAAGATGAGAAGACTAAAAATAAATGTGCTTTTATACATTATCTGTAAGCAGAGGTGAGAAGTAACTCTGCTACTGTACTTAATTGTACTGTACTTTATGAGTATCTGTACTGTACCTGAGTCTCACCTAATTGTTTTCAGAAAAAGAAAAATATCTACTTTCTACACATTATGTTTTCAAGCACAACATCACTACATTTCTCAATAATATATTTCGGTTAGCACGTCCGCCGCACACCCCCAGGGTCCAGGGTTCGAGTCCCGCCAGGGCCATGTGTGTGCGGAGTTTGCATGTTCTCCCCGTGTGTTGGGGGTTTCCTCTGGGTACTCCGGTTTCCTCCCCCAGTCCAAAGACATGCATGGTAGGCTGATTGGCGTGTCCAAAGTGTCCGTAGTGTATGAATGGGTGTGTGAGTGTGTATGTGATTGTGCCTGTGATAGACTGGCACCCTGTCCAGGGTATACCCCGCCTTGTGCCCGATGCTCCCTGGGATAGGCTCCAGGTTTCCCCGTGACCCTGAAAAGGAGTAAGCGGTTGAAGATGGATGGATGGATATTTCATAAGTCATAAGGATTTTTATTATTAGGCAGCTTCACAGAAACTAATAAAACTTTAACTGTGATCCTATCGGCTATGCACACTTTGTATTTATCAAGGCATTTAATGTACCTGAGTTGTACTAGGATAGCTGCCTATTACAAGTCTACTATTTTGTATGATCAGAGTTATTATAATGCTAGCTAATGTTTGAGAGATTAGGACTAAAGCTGCTGTTAGTTAGATAATGTTTGCCTTCGTTCTTTGGGAAAAGGTGGCTTTAATTTTCCATCAGTAACTAAAATCAGTGTATGATCTGAAGTGCAGTCTTTTTCTTTTGTGACTCTTTCTGATACTTTTACTTCCATATGACTTACAGCGCTAATTCATGTCTAGTTTTTGTTCTTACTAGCCCGACAGCCATTTTAAAACTCAAACACTAGCACATGCAGAATCAGTTTTTAACAAAACTTTTTCATACTTGTTCAGGTTTCCAATATTCCTAAGATGCAATTCTTAGGGGATTCACATCCATCCATCCATCCATCTTCTATACCACTTATCCTTTTTTCAGGGTCACAGGGAACCTGGAGCCTATCCCAGGGAGCATAGGGCACAAGGCGGGGTATACCATGGACAGGGTGCCAATCCATCGCTTGGATCACACTCACACACGCATTTATACATCAGCCTAGCATGCATGTCTTTAAACTGGGGGAGGAAACCGGAGTACCCGGAGGAAACCCCCACAGCATGTGGAGAACATGCAAACTCCACAAACGTGCTTACCACTAAGCCACCGTGCGCCCCGAGGATTCACATAATCAATGGAAATAATGAATAATTTGTGCCCCCGTGTTTCTTTCTATATCATAGTGAACACTTGCCAATTAGATAGCAGGCTATTACAGTACAAAGTTTACATCTACCTACCTTTGGCTCATTATATGAATAAGTCAGGAAAAAGGACTTGTTGCATGTTTTCCAAAGAATTTTAATGAACTGACTGTAAATATCTTAGGTAACGGCTTCATTTTTTTTTAGCTACCTGTTGTTTATATGCCATGGCCATTACTGGAGCAATCCAGGTTAAATCATTTTTTCGTTAATAATTTTTTAAGTGCATCAGATCAAAATCAAGATCAAATTGCACCAAGTATATCGCAAAAGAAGGATCAGAATAATGGTTTATTGGCCAAGTACGCTAGCATTAATAAGGGATTTAACTCAATTGTTAAGCTCTCATTGTGATTATAGACAATAACAAATGTCACCCTAAATGACAGTCACCTTAAATAACAAAAACAAGGACACAGAAAACACTGCTTATATAACAAACATTTGCTATGTAAAAAAAAGTGAATACTATGAAAGGGAATAAAACACAATGAGGTGTGTGGTTATAGGAAAACATGGCCCAACATGAGTTATTACCACACCAATGTATTTTATTTTTCTTATGCCACAAACTGTTACAAAGTGCTAAATTGGAGACTCCTTCCATGAATGTTAAATAAACTTCTCCTTACAGCAATCCTCACAATATCACGGATTACACTGTGACGGAGCATGGGCTGTAATTGGGGGGAGGAGTCATGGAGAATGAATGGGGTAATGAATGAATGTGTGCACCTGTGTGTAGTAAATAATGAAGTGTACTTATAGATTGCTTCTGCTGAAGTGAATTTTCTTTGACCCTGCACGACAAAGACTACTCAAGCCGAACCGACCTTGACCATTAGCAGACCTGGCAACAAAGGAAACATAGTGTTTGCTTTTAAAGCGTTGAAAAGCACTCCAGCAAAATAAATAGAAATTCAGCTGAAAATCTCATGGATCCCTCGCCGAACTCTCACTGACTACCAGGGTGTTCTTTGTTAAATAATAGCACATTTTTTTTTTTTATTAATAGTCTTACATTATGTGAGCATCTGCCGTACAAGTCACTGTGATTTAGCTGTTACTATAGAAACAATAATATATTACATCAACCACTTAACATAAACGAGTGATTTCCCTTGCAGCTCATCATGTTTGTGAATAAATTAAATATCCATAAGCCTGATTGCATGTTAAAAGAAGATTTAACGGTGTTTGGTGGTTTTCACGCACATTGACCTGAAGTGCTTGCTGGAGGAACTGATGGTCTTGGTGTGAGGGTTTTTATTTCTGCTTTCTTCCTGGCTTTGGTTGTGGAGGCAAGCAGGTTTCCTCTTATGAGCTTTTCAACTGTCTTTTATAATACATTGCATTCTTTTCAGCTCATTACTGGTTGCAGAGCAAAACCACACTGAGGGGGTGAGAACATAGCTGTGTAGAACTGGTCCAACAGCTACTGTGGTAGAAACTGGGATTTTTCAGCTGTCACAGGAAGTACAGCCTTTAACAGGCATTTTTGGCAATAGAATCAGTGTTGGATTCCCACTTAAATTCCTGAGAGATTGTGGTTCCCAGAAACTCCACAGCCATCACAGTCTTGTCCAGTATGGTAAGGGAGAGCAGTGGTGAGGGGTTCCTCCAAAAGTCCACCATTTGTTCCATTATTTTGATAGTGTTCAGCTCCAAAGTGTTGGGACTGTGCCAGAGGACCAGATTTTCACCATCTCAGATGAGACAGATGACTGTTGTTTTGTCTGCACACTTCAGGAGTTTAACAGAAAGGTCCTTGAAGGTGCAGTCACTAATGGACCCTAATGGTCAGACCTTTGTCATGTCCTTCAGAAGGGCCAACACCAGTCTCTCAAAAACATCTTCATAACCAATGAGGTCAGGGCAATGGGCCTGTTGTCCTCGAGCCACTTGGGGTACAAAGATTTTTGAGACACGGATGATTGTGGAACATTTGTCCATCAAATGTGCACATGATATTTTTTTCCTGAATTAAAATAAGAAATAAAAATATATAGTTTCACCTGATCTTAATGTAGTTTGTATTCAACAAACTAAATATTTTTGCTTGTTATGGGTGTTTTGGATCATTTTGGTTGATTTCTGATTGGTCTAATGTTGGCCTAGTGGAGTATGTGAATCTGCAGTGTTGTGCTGGAGAGGAATTTCACCATATTAGGGCAGAAATAGTGTGTGTGAAACCTAGGACAAAAAAAAAAAAATTAGGGAACTGTGTGTATATGAAGAATCTAAACATAGCAAGGCTGGTCATATTGAGGTTTGAACCCTCCTTCTCTCTTGCTCCACCCCCTCCACCCTCGTTTCTTCCTTTGTGGACATCATTACAGAGGCAACATAATACAGAATATAATACATAGTGGTATTCAGTGGTACTCAAACTGTGTGGCCAAGAGGCACTGTTTCGGGGGGGAATAAGCACAATGGATTTTTTGTTGTTGCTGAATACCTTTGATCACAAATTTTAATGATCAATATATTTAAACATACAAGTATCACTGTTCTGTTGAGTACCATGGGAAAGAAGTGGTAGTAGTAGTAGTAGTAGTAATAGTAATAGAAGAAAAAGATTTATTGTCATTGTAACATGTACAAGCAAATTTCATTTGGCAACACTCCTAAAGTAGCTTTTAACTCAGTTATGGACAGAAACTTATGTTAAGTTATGATATAACCATGACCATATGACATATAACCATATGATATAATTATACAAGACAATAAACAAGGTGGTCTAACATGACTGGAGTAGAGAATGGAAGAACATCAATTATAAGAATTGAAAAAAATAAATAAATAAGAATCAAGCACTTCAGTATATAAAATATAGACATTAAATATAAAAGAGGGTGGAGGATGTGTGGTCTCCAATCCTCAAGTTCAAGGGTCTGTTGGTTATGAAGTCCATAATCCATGAGCAAAGTGGCCAAGCTTGCAGTTTGCTGACTAGTTTGTAGGGGACTTTGATATTAAAGCAGAGCTGAAATCAACAAACACCATCCTCATATATGTGTTCTGTTGTTCCAGGTACAAAAGGGCTGTGTGAAGTGCATAGAGGCCGCGTCCTACGTTGATCTGTTTGCTCTGTATGCAAACTGGGGTTGATCAAGATCAAGGGGGAAGATTCTGATGTGTGCGGGATGTGCTATCAGTCTCTCAAAGCACTTCATAATAACTGGAGTCAGGGCAACTGGGTGGTAGGCATTCCCACATTGCGCTGACTTCTTGGCCACAGGGACGATGGTGTTGGATTTGAGAGATAGGAGCATGTTGCAAAGAGAGCTTGAATATATTGGTAACTACATCTGCTAGTTGGTCTAGTGCATTTTTCAGTACACGGCACGTGACCCCGTCTGAATAGAATAGACCCCATCATAGTATTTTTTATGGTTTTAATTGTTATAATGGGATTTTTAATTGACGTTAATGGAAATTGCAATGGTCCCTGTGGATCTCTACTAGAAAATTGGTGCCTTCCATTGGTGGCATGTTATGTCTAGTAGATACCATTAAGGACCAATCAATGGTAGTGGTAATGGTTTTAATGGTTAACAGCTGATGGTTTGTAGTGGGGTTTTTTTTTGGTAGTGAAAATCATTACAAACTCTGATGGTTTCTGTTGTTTGTTTTTTTTCCCAGCGGCGGTGAGAGGGGAAATGACATAGCTAGCATACTAACACTACTGCAGGACAACTTATCATATTCATAGAAACTCAGACATATTCAAACGCCAGATACAAAAAAAAAAAAAAAATTATTATTATTATATTTTTTAAATGTAACTTAAAAAAAGCATGCGTGGTCACATGACCTTGTGTTTTTGTTTGTTTGTTTAGCAAAGACTGAAGATTTTCAGTCAAATGGCTCAAATGATTCAACCCCGTTTAGATATAAACTGACAAAAAAAAAAAAAAACATTAGCAGGAAAGGAGGATTTCATTTGATTAGCGTTCGGCTGAAAAAATAAAAACAAACAAACAAGCTAAACAACAACAACAACAAAGACTATTCCGTGTTGCAAACCGGATCATTTAAAAGAGTCGTTCAAAAAGGAACCGATTCAACGAATCGATTCATCGGTCTGTAAGCTCTTTTTCTCTCTGTGCTCATCTCCTCTTCCAGCATCCTTTCTGCTCTCCTGCAGCTCCACATCACTGGGGATTAGCGAGTCCGGACTGCATCCTGCTCCCCTTTATCCTGCGCTTTTAGTGTCTTAAAGGATCTACGGGATTTTGGAGCATTACAATTGTGTGCAGTTGGATGTACATCTACCTCTCGTCCTTTACTGAAAACAGCAGCCACACTTTCAGCCAAAGGTAAGATCTAGCTTAGAAACGCAAAATATCAGCTATGGTCCTCAGGGCAGTGTTGTTATTTTACAGCTCTGTGGTATATTTAGATATGACTCATGACTTTACTGCACAATGCGGGTGAGTTTATTGCCTTTTAATACATTTCCTCAGCATCCTGATCAATGCACATGGAAACGACAGTGTTATGTAAAACTTGGGATTTTTCATGCGGATCTCGGATAGATCTGATTATTGGACTATTTGCTTTGCTGACATAATAACTGCAGAGTCTTCCGGTAGTCCCACACACACACACACACACACACACACTACATACAACACACACACACACACACACACACACACACACACACACACAAAATGAAAAAAAAAATATATATATACATACACACACATAGATATATATCAATTTACACTTATATAAAACACATTTACTGTATGTGTGAGTGCAATTTATGATCATGTGTACAGGCCATTAGTATTACTGTTAATTACTCCTCAAAATTGCTCAGAGGTGATTGCTGTCTTCTGATCATATAAACATTATTGTAAGTCTAAGTCCTGGTCCTGTACAGCTAAGAAAGCTTTGTGTCAATCACACAGTAAATGAAAGTAGTACAGGTTCACTTAACATCTGGATATTGTGCACAGAAATGTGCTGCATGCCCTGTGTTAGGATTTATATCCTAAATATCAATCTTTGGGGAAAAAAAATGTGTGTGTGTGTGTGTGTGTGTGTGTGTGTGTGTGTGTGTGTGTGTGTATATATATATATATATGGGCCCTGACTGAAGGTTTTTTGAAGGTTCACAGTGCTGATTAACACTTAGAGTGCTGAGTTAACATGTAACTTTTAGTTAACATGTAACAGTGTTTGATTTGTGCACATCTGAAGTTTTATAAATGAGGCTCAGATGTGTTAATTGAGCAGTGTGGTATATAATGTGCACTGCCCGTTCATTCTCAGTTCAGTTAACGTTCAGATTGAAGATTTAATTTATTTATTTAGTTATTTTTTAAAAAAATTATGTTTGAATTGACACGTACAATGCTGTTAAAAAAAAAAAGGTCACGCATCCATCAGGGTTTATGCTGGTCAGTCACAGTGCTGGATGTTAATCTATATATTGGGGGGGGGGGGGG
>JAFFST010013463.1:121-13339 GCA_022414735.1 Noturus placidus | reverse complement strand
CGCCATATAAGTGCGCCATTTACCATTTACTGTATTTCTTTGTCTCTGTCTTATCATCTTTCTCACAGTATGTGTCTTACTCTGTCTCTCTGACACTGTCAGTCTAACGTTTTCATTCTCTCTCTTTATCACTCTGTCTCCCCCTCACTTTTTCACTCTTTTTCTTTGTCTCACTATCTGTCTATTTGCAACTCTATCACTCTGTTTTACTCTCTCTCTCTCTCTCTCTCTCTGTCTCTCTCTCTCTTGCTCTAACTCTCTCTCTCGCTCTCTCTCTCTCGCTCTAACTCTCTCAGTCTCTCACTCTCTCTTTATCTCTCAGATGTAGGGCATTATCTCTCTAACTCAGTAATTTCAATTCCACTGTGTGATTATGGCTCTGTAAGTTTGTAAATCGTGTTTTATTCAGTAATTAATTGATTCTGTATTTATTATTTATTTATGTGATGTTTATTTAATTATAACCCACAGAGTGGAATATAACTTCAATAACGAACTGAAACTGTGATTGTGAACAGGTTTAACTACCAATCAACACTCATGCTGAATTCATCATTTCCTTATAGCATTTATTAATAATATAATGGATTGTGATTGGTGGAGATGGTGATAATATAATGGATTGTGATTGGTGGAGATGGTGATAATATGGCAGATTGTGATTGGTGGAGATGGTGATTGTGATAATATGGTGGATTGTGATTGCTGGAGATGGTGATGATATGGTGGATTTTGATTGGTGGAGATGGTGATTGTGATAATTTGGTGGATTGTGATTGGTGGAGACGGAGATGGGGATTGGTGGAGATGGTAATGTTGATAATATGGCATATTGTGATTGGTGGAGATGGTGATTATATGGTGGATTGTGATTGGTGGAGATGGTGATTGTGATAATATGGTGGATTGTGATTGGTGGAGATGGTGATAATATGATGGATTGTGATTGGTGGAGACGGAAATGGTGATTGATGGTGATGGTGACAATATAATGGATTGTGATTGGTGGAGATGGTGATTGTGATAATATGGTGGATTGTGATTGCTGGAGATGGTGATTGTGATAATATGGTGGATTGTGATTGGTGGAGATGGTGATTGTGGTGATTTGGTGGATTGTGATTGGTGGTGGTGGTGATATGGTAGATTGTGATTGGTGGAGACGGAGATGGTGATTGATGGTGATGGTGATAATATGGTGCATTGTGATTGGTGGAGATGGTGATTATATGGTGGATTGTGATTGGTGGAAATGGAGATGGTGATTTGATGGATTGTGATTGGTGGAGATGGTGATTGTGACAATATGGTGAATTGTGATTGGTGGAGATGGTGATAATATGGCGGACTGTGGTTGGTGGAGATGGTGATTATATGGCGGATTGTGGTTGGTGGAGATGGTGATAATATGGTGGATTGTGATGGGTGGAGACGGAGATGGTGATTGATGGTGATGGTGATAATATGGTGGATTGTGATTGGTGGAGGTGGTGATTATATGCTGGATTGTGATTGGTGGAGATGGTGATTATATGGTGGATTGTGATTGGTGGAGATGGTGATTGTGACAATATGGTGAGATTGGTGCAGATGGTGATAATATGGCGGGTTGTGATTGGTGGAGATGGTGATTGTGACAATATGGTGAGATTCGTGCAGATGGTGATAATATGGCGGATTGTGATTGGTGGAGATGGTGATTGTGAAAATATGGTGAGATTGGTGCAGATGGTGATTATATGGTGGATTGTGATTGGTGGAGATGGTGATTGTGACAATATGGTGAGATTGGTGCAGATGGTGATAATATGGCGGGTTGTGATTGGTGGAGATGGTGATTGTGACAATATGGTGAGATTCGTGCAGATGGTGATAATATGGCGGATTGTGATTGGTGGAGATGGTGATTGTGAAAATATGGTGAGATTGGTGCAGATGGTGATTATATGGTGGATTGTGATTGGTGGAGATGGTGATTGTGACAATATGGTGACTGTGATTGGTGGATATTGTGATATGACGGATTGTGATTGGTGGAGATGGTGATAGTGATAATATGGTGGACTGTGATAATATGACAGATTGTGATTGGTGGAGATGGTGATAGTGATAATATGGTGGATTGTGATTGGTGGAGCTGGTGATGTGATATGGTGGATTGTGATTGCTGGAGATGGTGATAATATGGTGGATTGTGATTGATGGTGATGGTGACAATATAATGGTTGTGATTGGTGGAGATGGTGATTGTGACAATATGGTGAGATTCGTGCAGATGGTGATAATATGGCGGATTGTGATTGGTGGAGATGGTGATTGTGAAAATATGGTGAGATTGGTGGAGATGGTGATTATATGGTGGATTGTGATTGGTGGAGATGGTGATTGTGACAATATGGTGAGATTGGTGCAGATGGTGATAATATGGCGGGTTGTGATTGGTGGAGATGGTGATTGTGACAATATGGTGAGATTCGTGCAGATGGTGATAATATGGCGGATTGTGATTGGTGGAGATGGTGATTGTGAAAATATGGTGAGATTGGTGCAGATGGTGATTATATGGTGGATTGTGATTGGTGGAGATGGTGATTGTGACAATATGGTGAGATTGGTGCAGATGGTGATAATATGGCGGATTGTGATTGGTGGAGATGGTGATTGTGACAATATGGTGAGATTGGTGCAGATGGTGATTATATGGTGGGTTGTGATTGATGGAAATGGAGATGGTGATAATATGGTGGATTGTGGTTGGGGGAGATGGTGATTATATGGTGGATTGTGATTGGTGGAGATGGTGATTATATGGTGGATTGTGATTGGTGGAGATGGTGATTGTGACAATATGGTGAGATTGGTGCAGATGGTGATAATATGGCGGATTGTGATTGGTGGAGATGGTGATTGTGACAATATGGTGAGATTGGTGCAGATGGTGATTATATGGTGGGTTGTGATTGATGGAAATGGAGATGGTGATAATATGGTGGATTGTGGTTGGGGGAGATGGTGATTATATGGTGGATTGTGATTGGTGGAGATGGTGATTATATGGTGGATTGTGATTGGTGGAGATGGTGATTGTGACAATATGGTGAGATTGGTGCAGATGGTGATAATATGGCGGATTGTGATTGGTGGAGATGGTGATTGTGACAATATGGTGAGATTGGTGCAGATGGTGATTATATGGTGGGTTGTGATTGATGGAAATGGAGATGGTGATAATATGGTGGATTGTGGTTGGGGGAGATGGTGATTATATGGTGGATTGTGATTGGTGGAGATGGTGATTATATGGTGGATTGTGATTGGTGGAGATGGTGATTGTGACAATATGGTGAGATTGGTGCAGATGGTGATAATATGGCGGATTGTGATTGGTGGAGATGGTGATTGTGACAATATGGTGAGATTGGTGCAGATGGTGATTATATGGTGGGTTGTGATTGATGGAAATGGAGATGGTGATAATATGGTGGATTGTGGTTGGGGGAGATGGTGATTATATGGTGGATTGTGATTGGTGGAGATGGTGATTATATGGTGGATTGTGATTGGTGGAGATGGTGATTGTGACAATATGGTGAGATTGGTGCAGATGGTGATAATATGGCGGATTGTGATTGGTGGAGATGGTGATTGTGACAATATGGTGAGATTGGTGCAGATGGTGATTATATGGTGGGTTGTGATTGATGGAAATGGAGATGGTGATAATATGGTGGATTGTGGTTGGGGGAGATGGTGATTATATGGTGGATTGTGATTGGTGGAGATGGTGATTATATGGTGGATTGTGATTGGTGGAGATGGTGATTGTGACAATATGGTGAGATTGGTGCAGATGGTGATAATATGGCGGATTGTGATTGGTGGAGATGGTGATAATATGGTGGATTGTGATTGGTGGTGGTGGTGATAATATGGTGGATTGTGATTGGTGGAGATGGAGATGGTGATTGATGGTGATGGTGATAATATGGTGGATTGTGATTGGTGGTGGTGGTGATAATATGGTGGATTGTGATTGGTGGTGGTGGTGATAATATGGTGGATTGTGATTGGTGGAGACGGAAAAGGTGATTGATGGTGATAATATGGTGGATTGTGATTGGTGGAGATGGTGATAATATGGTGGATTGTGATTGATGGAGATGGTGATTGTGACAATATGGTGAATTATGATTGGTGGTGATGGTGATAATATGGCGGATTGTGATTGGTGGAGATGGTGATTATATGGTGGATTGTGATTGGTGGAGATGGTGATTGTGATAATATGGTGGACTGTGATTGGTGGATATTGTGATATGACGGATTGTGATTGGTGGAGATGGTGATAGTGATAATATGGTGGACTGTGATAATATGACAGATTGTGATTGGTGGAGATGGTGATAGTGATATGGTGGACTGTGATTGGTGGATATTGTGATATGACGGATTGTGATTGGTGGAGATGGTGATGATATGGTGGATTGTGATTGGTGGAGATGGAGATGGTGATATGATGGATTGTGATTGATGTAGATGGTGATGTAATAATATGGCGGACTGTGATTGGTGGAGATTGTGATAATATGACGGATTGTGATTGGTGGAGATGGTGATGATATGGTGGATTGTGATTGATGGAGATGGTGATATGATGGATTGTGATTGATGGAGATGGTGATGTGATAATATGGCGGACTGTGATTGATGGAGATGGTGATTATATGGTGGATTGTGATTGGTGGAGACGGAGATGGTGATGTGATAATATGATGGATTGTGATTGGTGGAGATGGTGATTATATGGTGGATTGTGATTGGTGGAGATGGTGATTGTGATAATATGTGGCGTCATCCGGGCCGGGAATAGAACCGCCAACCCTACGATTAGTGGACAACCCGCTCTACCGACTGAGCCACAGCCGCCCATGTATGAGGTCTGAAATGGCGTACTGCCCGACTACACTGTAGGAGAAAAGCAGTACTCCAGAGGGGTAGTATGTCCGAATTCTCAGTAGGTGAGAAACAGTAGGTGAGAAATACCTGGATGGCGTACTGCTTCAGGCAAAATGTTGCAGTATGGAACTGGTGGACACTACACGAGTCAAACAATCAAAAATCGGAACAAAAATGGCACAAGATAGCTCCTCGGAATGTTTTAAGTGTGAAACCTCGGTTAAACAGGACTTTTTGAACAATACCCGAATAAATTGTTAACTTGTTGAAGGTTTAAAAAAGAAAACAGTTCTCACAGCATTTGAAACCTGTTTTGTGATCTCCATCATGACTTTAGCTAACAGTAACGAGTTTACCTCAGCCTGTTAACCCCGCCCACATTACATCACTAATTCACTGTGTCACTGTGGGTGATTTTAATCTGGTGTGGCTTTAAGATTTTAGTGTTTATGATGAAGTTCACAGGACAATGCCAACATAGTGGATGTAGTATATCCGGGATTGTATTCATACACACACACACACACACACACACACACACACACACACCGATTAGTACACACAGTTTTACCGGACATGTAGTAGCTACTGCATCGAATGCAGTAACTGTGTTTTTCTACTGCTCCTCCTTCTGACCTCTGACCTCTGAAATAATAATAATAATAATAATAATAATAGTAATAATAATAATAATAATAATAATAATAATAATAATGTTATTTATAATAATAGATGATATTTCAGTTCACCTCTCTCTCTCTGTTTGTTTCTGTATAGACGATGTTCCCCCGTACTTTAAGACAGAACCAGTACGTTCTCAGCTCCACCTGGAAGGAAACCGGTTGGTTCTCACCTGTATGGCAGAGGGCAGCTGGCCACTCGAATTCAAATGGATTCACAACACCTCTGAGCTCACAACATTCTCCCTGGAGTACAGGTAGTGTGTGCGTGTGTGTGTGTGTGTGTGTATGTGTTTTCTGCGTGTGTGTGTGTGCGTGTGCGTGTGTGTGTGTGTGTGTGTGTTTTCTGTGTGTGCGTGCGTGTGTGTGTGTGTGTGCGTGTGTGTGTGTGTGTATGTGTTTTCTGCATGTGTGTGTGTGTGCGTGTGTGTGTGTGTGTGTATGTGTTTTCTGTGTGTGTGTGTGTGTGTGTGTGTCTGTGAGTATGTTTTCTGTGTGTGTGTGTGTGTTGTTTCTTCTCATGTCACTTGTGTTTGTCAGCATATGTCATAGTGTCCTACCCAATGATAGATGCTAATATAAAGATTCGAAGGTTTTATTAGTCAGTTATACAGGGTAGTGAAATGCTGAATAGGTGAGTGGGCTGGTCAGCAAGCTATATATGCAAATGAGATATTTGCTAATGAGCTGTATGCTAATGATGCTGAAAGTGTGTCTTTGAGAGTGTCAGAAATTGATGGATGGCATTTAAAACCATGTCCTCCCTTCTACCGTCCTGATAATCGATGTGTGTGTGTGTGTGTGTGTGTGTGTGTGTGTGTGTGTGTGTGTGTGTGTGTGTGTGAAAGAGAGAGACATGCCTGAAGGAGACTTTCGGAAACGAATCAGATCAATCTTTGTCTGCCTCCTGTTTGTCCCTGAACACCAGCCAAGACATCACACCTGTCCTCCAACAGTGCTGTCAGATGACATCACACCACACCCTCATCAGCACCATGTGATGACATGAATAGAGACTTAAATAGAGAGAGAGACAGGTGGAGAGAATGGGCAGGTAGAGAGGTAACTGAAGTTAAAGTGAGACTCTTGTGATAAAGTGCAGTGGGAGAAAGTTAGACAACGTCTCCATCAGTGAACAGTGGAGAAGTTCAACAAAACAGACTTCATGTAGAAACTGTAATGAATTTCCTGGTTACACAACTGCACTATTTGAGCATGTAGTATTGGTACATTTAGAGAAGGGGTGTATTTATATATATATATTTTATATATATATAAATATATATATATATATTTTTTTTTTTTATCACACTATCCGGTGTCACACAGAAGTGGGCTACTGTGACCTAAATTCGTACATTTAAAATCTCTATCCTGAGTGTATATTTCTGTAGTGCTGCTCTGGGACAATGTCGACTGTACACACACTGTACACACAACACTGAACTGGATTGTAAGCTTTATTCACTATAGTAACCATCAGCTAATTTAGTCTCTGTTTCATCACTATAGGTCTTGAGATACTGAATCTGGAAATACTCTGGAACTCTGAAGGTTAGCAGGTTCTGACCTGGACCACGTGGCTTGTGGTCATGAACAAGCTAGCAAAAGAACATAGAAAAACACCTCAGTGTCTCAGTCGCTCAGTCTCTCAGTGTCTCAATCTCTCCGTCTCTCAGTGTCTCAGTCTCCCAGTGTCTCAGTCACTCAGTTTCTCAGTGTCTCGGTCTCTCAGTGTCTCAGTCTCTCACTCTCTCATTGTCTCAGTCTCTCAGTGTCAGTCTCTCAGTGTCTTAGTCTCTCAGCGTCACTCAGTCTCTCAATGTCTCAGTCTCTCAGTGTTTCAATCTCAGTGTCTCTGTCTCTGTGTCTAAATCTCTCAATCTCTCAATGTCTCAGTCTCTCAGTGTCTCAGTCTCTGTGGCTCAGTTTCTCAGTGTCTCGGTCTCTCAGTGTCTTGGTCTCTCAGTGTCTCAGTCTCTCACTCTCTCATCGTCTCAGTCTCTCAGTGTCTCAATCTCTCAGTGTCTCTCAGTCTCTATCTCAGTGTCTCAGTCTCTCAATCTCTCAGTGTCTTAGACTCTCAGTGTCTCTCTCAGTCTCTATCTCAGTGTCTATGTCTGTGTTTCAGTGTCTCAGTCACTCAGTGTCTCAACCTCTCAGTGTCTTAGTCTCTGAGTATCTTTGTCTCTCAGTGTCTGTATTTCAGTGTCTCTGTCTGGCTTTCAGTCTCTCAGTGTCTCAGTCTCTCAGTCTCTCAATATCAGTGTCTCAATCTCAGTGTCTCAATCTCAGTGTCTCTCAGTCTCTGTGTCTAAATCTCTCAATCTCTCAGTGTCTCAGTGTCTCTCTCATTCTCTCACAGTCTCTCAGTGTCTCAATCTCAGTGTCTCAATCTCACTGTCTCTTGGTCTCTATGTCTAAATCTCTCAATCTCTCAGTCTCTCATTGTCTCTCTCATTCTCTCTCAGTCTCTCAGTGTCTCAATCTCAGTGTCTCAGTCTCTCAGTGTCTCAATCTCAGTGCCTATGTCTCAGTGCCAGTGACTTTGTCTATCAGTGTCTCTGTCTTTCAGTGTCTCAGTATCTCAGTCTCTGTGTCTTAGTCTCTGAGTATCTTTGTCTCTCAGTGTCTGTATTTCAGTGTCTCTGTCTGGCTTTCAGTCTTTCAGTGTCTCTGTCTCTCAGTGTCTCAGTCTTTCAGTATCTCAGTCTCTGTGTCTCAGTCGCTCAGTGTCTCTGTCTCTCAGTGTCTCAGTCTCTCAGTGTCTCAATCTCTCAGTCTCTCAGTTTCTCAGTCTCTCAGGCTCTCAGTGTCTCAATCTCTCATTGTCTCAGTGTTTCAGTCTCTCATTGTCTCTGTCTCTCAGTGTCTCAATCTCTCAGTGTCTCAATCTCTCAGTGTCCCAATCTCTAAGTGTCTCAGTCTCTAAGTGTCTCAATCTCTCTGTGTCATAGTCTCTCAGTGTCTCAATCTTGCAGTGTCTCAGTCTCGCAGTGTCTTATTCTCGCAGTGTCTCTGTCTCTCAGTGTCTCAATCTCTCATGGTCTCAGTCTCTCAGTGTCTCAGTCTCTCAGTGTCTCAGTATCTCAGTGTCTCAGTCTCTCAGTGTCTCAGTATCTCAGTCTCTCAGTGCCTCAGTCTCTCAGTGCCTCAGTCTCTCAGTGTCTCAATCTCTCAGTGCCTCAGTCTCAGTGCCTCAGTCCTTCAGTGTCTCAGTATCTCAACCTCTCAGTGTCTTAGTCTCTGAGTATCTTTGTCTCTCAGTGTCTGTATTTCAGTGTCTCTGTCTGGCTTTCATTCTCTCAGTGTCTCTGTCTCTCAGTGTCTCAGTATCTTAGCCTCTGTGTCTCAGTCGCTCAGTGGCTCAGTGTCTCAGTCTCTCATTGTCTCAGTCTCTCAATGTCTCAATCTCTCAGTCTCTCAGTTTCTCAGTCTCTCAGGCTCTCAGTGTCTCAATCTCTCATCGTCTCAGTGTTTCAGTCTCTCATTGTTTCAGTCTCTCAGTGTCTCAATCTCTCAGTGTCTCAATCTCTCAGTGTCCCAATCTCTAAGTGTCTCAATCTCTCTGTGTCATAGTCTCTCAGTGTCTCAATCTCACAGTGTCTCAATTATGCAGTGTCTTATTCTCGCAGTGTCTCGGTCTCTCAGTGTCTTGGTATCTCAGTGTCTCTGTCTCTCAGTGTCTCAGTCTCTCAGTGTCTCAGTATCTCAGTGTCTCAGTATCTAAGTCTCTCAGTGTCTCAGTCTCTCAGTGTCTCAGTCTCTCAGTGCCTCAGTCTCTCAGTGTCTCAGTCTCTCAGTGTCTCTCAGTCTCTATCTCAGTGTCTCAGTCTCTCAGTCTCTCAGTGTCTTTCTCAGTCTCTATCTCAGTGTCTATGTCTGTGTTTCAGTGTCTCAGTCGCTCAGTGTCTCTGTCTCTCAGTGTCTGTATTTCAGTGTCTCTGTCTGGCTTTCATTCTCTCAGTGTCTCTGTCTCTCAGTGTCTCAGTCTCTCAGTATCTTAGCCTCTGTGTCTCAGTCGCTCAGTGTCTCTGTCTCTCAGTGTCTCAGTCTCTCATTGTCTCAGTCTCTCAGTGTCTCAATCTCTGTCTCTCGGTTTCTCAGTCTCTCAGGCTCTCAGTGTCTCAATCTCTCATCGTCTCAGTGTTTCAGTCTCTCATTGTTTCAGTCTCTCAGTGTCTCAATCTCTCAGTGTCCCAATCTCTAAGTGTCTCAGTCTCTAAGTGTCACAATCTCTCTGTGTCATAGTCTTTCAGTGTCTCAATCTCGCAGTGTCTCAATTTTGCAGTCTCTCAGTGTCTCTCAGTCTCTATCTCAGTGTCTCAGTCTCTCAATCTCTCAGTGTCTCAGTCTCTCAGTGTCTCAGTCTCTCAGTGCCTCAGTCTCTTAGTGTCTCAGTCTCTCAGTGTGTCTCAGTCTCTATCTCAGTGTCTCAGTCTCTCAATCTCTTAGTATCTTAGCCTCTGTGTCTCAGTCGCTCAGTGTCTTTGTCTCTCAGTCTCTCAGTGTCTCAGTCTCTCATTGTCTCAGGCTCTCAGTGTCTCAATCTCACATCGTCTCAGTGTCTCAGTCTCTCATTGTCTCAGTCTCTCAGTGTCTCAGTCTCTCATTGTCTCAGTCTATCAGTGTCTCAATCTCTCAGTGTCCCAATCTCTAAGTGTCTCAGTCTCTAAGTGTCTCAATCTCTCTGTGTCATAGTCTCTCAATGTCTCAGTCTCGCAGTGTCTCAATCTCACAGTGTCTTATTCTCGCAGTGTCTCGGTCTCTCAGTGTCTCAGTCTTTCAGTGTCTCAGTATCTCAGTCTCTCAGTGCCTCAGTCTCAGTGCCTCAGTTTCTCAGTGTATCTCAGTCTCTATCTCAGTGTCTCAGTCTCTCAATCTCTCAGTGTCTTAGTCTCTCAGTGTCTCTCTCAGTCTCTATCTCAGTGTCTATGTCTGTGTTTCAGTGTCTCAGTCGCTCAGTGTTTCAATCTCGCAGTGTCTGTATTTCAGTGTCTCTGTCTGGCTTTCATTCTCTCAGTGTCTCTGTCTCTCAGTATCTCAGCCTCTGTGTCTCAGTCGCTCAGTGTCTCAGTCTCTCAGTGTCTCAATCTCTCAGTCTCTCAGTTTCTCAGTCTCTCAGGCTCTCAGTGTCCCAATATCTCAGTGTCTTATTCTCTCAGTGTCTCAATCTCTCATCGTCTCAGTCTCTCATTGTCTCAGTCTCTCATTGTCTCAATCTCTCAGTGTCCCAATCTCTCTGTGTCATAGTCTCAGTGTCTCAGTCTCTCACTGTCTTTGTCTCTCAGTGTCTCAGTCTCTATCGGGCGGCTGTGGCTCAGTCGGTAGAGCGGGTTGTCCACTAATCCACTAATCGTAGGGTTGGTGGTTGGAATCCCGGCCCGGGTGATCCCATGCCGAAGTGTCCTTGGGCAAGACACTGAACCCTAAGTTGCCCCCAATGGCAAGCTAGCACCTTGCATGCAGCTCTGCTACCATTGGTGTGTGAGTGTGTCTCATTAATAAGTCGCTTGTAAATGTAAAAATGTAAAATGATATTTCTGTAAAGCTGCTTTGAGACAATGTACCATTGTAAAAAAAAGCGCTATACAAATTGATAAATTATTAAATTATTATCTCAGTGTGTCGGTCTCAGTCTTTCAGTGTCTCTGTCTCTCAGTGTCTCTGTCTCTGGTTTCGGTCTCTCTGTGTCTCAGTATCTTAGTGTCTCAGTCTCTGTTTCTCATTGTATCAGTGTGTCAGTCTCTCTGTGTGTCATTTCTGTGACTAGTCTGAAGAGTTCAACTGAAATTTTATTTAGTTTTATTATTCACTGAGAGAGAAATCACAGTAACCTCGTTTAACCAGACCCACGTTGCCATGGAAACACCATCAGCCACGTCTCCACCTGTTACCTGTCATGGAGTTCAACACTCATCTGTTTGTCTGTCTCTCTCTCTCTCTCTCTCTCTCTCTCTCGCGCGCGCGCTCTCACTCCTTCTCTCCTTCCTTATGAGTCACTCCATCTCAGACTGGAGGGTTAATTAGAAACGGTTTGACATAGCCCTCTGTTCCTGAATTAGTAATCAATCACTGTCTCCCTCTCTCTCTCTCTCTCATTCACACACACACACACACACACACACACACACACACACACACACACACACACACACACCTCCTAAAGGTTAGCAATATCCATTAGAAAGTGAGAGAGACAGACAGAGAGAGACAGAGACAGACAGAACACTGTAGATAAGGCAGATAGGGATCGAAAAAGTGCAAGAAAACAGAGATTTATTCTCACCACCTGTCTGTCTCTCTCTCTCTCTCTCTCTCTCTCTCTCTCTCTCTCTCTCTCTCTCTCTCTCTCTCTCTGTCTATCTCTCTTGTTGTACATGTTCCTCTTCCAAACAGTATGTCTACATCTCAGCAGATGCTCCTAATTACCCTTAATTACTCCATTAATGTTAATAGACTTCATGCTAGAGCCAATTTAGCATGTTAGCGTGACCTGCTAACCTCAGCGCTAATAAACCCTGATACATCATTATGGCACATTAATATTAATCACATAAACTCACGTTTTTAGAACAGCCATCAGAACTTGCGCCTCTTTTGTTCTATTCTTGTTCCTATTTGTTTTACATGTTGCGTCACCCTGGTTGTCAGATAAGTTCTAAGAGGATTAGGGAACTAGCGCTCAGAACCAGAAGTAATATACTCTTTATATTTCCCTGTATTGTTCTCCTTGCTAGCTATTTTTTTCTTCACTTGTCTTGATGCTGCTGTGACGCCCTAATTTCTCCATTTTAGGATTAATAAAGTCTTATCTTATCTGAACAGGTTACTTGAGTGGCGGGTCGTGTACTTTACAACTCGGCCTTCAGTGCTAATTAAACCACCTTCAGTTAATTCCAGCCAAGCAGCCAAGGTCTAAACACACACACCATACACACCATACACACACACACCATACACACCATACACACACACACCATACACACCATACACACACACACAATACACACCATACACACACACACACCATACACACACACACCATACACACCATACACACACACACAATACACACCATACACACACACACAATACACACCATACACACACACACCATACACACCATACACAAACACACACCATACACACCATACACACACACACACCATACACACCATACACATACAAACCATACACACCGTACACACCATACACACACACACACCATACACACCATACACACCGTACACACCATACACACACATACCATACACACCATACACACCATACACACACACACACACACCATACACACACACACCATACACACCATACACACACACACACCATACACACCATACACACACACACAATACACACCATACACACACACACACCATACACACCATACACACATACACACCATACACACACCATACACACCATACACCATACACACACACACCATACACACCATACACACACACACACACACCATACACACACACACCATACACACCATACACACACACACACCACACACACACCATACACACACACACCATACACACACACACAC
>JAFFST010013460.1:1432-16014 GCA_022414735.1 Noturus placidus | reverse complement strand
AAAGTAAACATATTTACAGTAAAGTACTTAGTGTTATTTATAGTATGTAAGATATTACAGTACTTCATTGTAAATATATTTTTTCAGTTGTTTAATGTAATTTTGGCAGTACTTTATTGGTAATTTTTTTCTTTGTTTATTTAACCTGAATATACATGAATATAGTATACCTTTAAAAAATAATTTAAGATACATAATTAGATCTTATGGTCCACTGATTAACTTGGCTTTTAGAGTAAATCTTTAAAATCATGCACATTCTGAGGTAAACGATACATTCTAGACTTTGTGGATACCACCTCAGCAACATGAAGAGGTATAGTATCGCATCATGGAGAAAAAAAAATACTGTAATCAAATAAAACAAATACATAGAGACCGAACGGCTACTTGCAAAAAAATAAATAAATAAAAGTCTCATCAGAAAATGCTACTATTTTGAAATGGATTTGGTGAGGTGAGGTGGTCCTATGGTTTACCATTTAAGAGTAAAACTCAGAAAACAAATTCTTATATCGAATGACTAGTACATAGCTTATAATTGTACTGTATAAGCTTTGTGCTACTCATTCAATAAGATGTGGTAAGCTACTCATTTGATCTATTTCTTTGTCAGTAAAATATTATAACTATATTTACATATACAGCCCATCGCAGAGTAATTCTTGAATCTGATTGAATCTTGGTCTGAGAAAAAACAAAACAAAACAAAACACATTTAACAAAGAAAAATGCATAATAGTTTATGTGTTGTTGTTTTTTTGTTAGGAGACATTTAAAATTTTATCAAAGGAGTCATGAGTGTCAGCTCTTTGTAATAGTCCAGGTGCTTTGCAAAGTTTCCCAGCCAGGGAAAGTCTTCAGGACAGAGGAGTTTATGCTTTCTGGTTTCTCAGTAAAATGGCAAGCTGCGTGTTTTGAGAGAAAGATGATGGTTAGGGAACGACTGACTATCATTGCAATAGCAAACAGTATCTTACACTAATATTGGCACCCTTGGTAAAGATGAGCAACAAAGGCTGTGAAAGTTTGTCTTTATTGTTTAAGCTTTTGATCTTTTCTTTAACAAATTCACAAAGCTATTCTGCTCTCATGGATATCAAACACAACAAAGGTTTATCCAAAACAAATCTTTGCTAAATATAGGTGTGCAACAATTATTGGCACACTTTTAGTCAATTCTTTGTGCTAGCATCCATTGCCAAGATAACAGCTCTTCTCCTATAACACCTGATGAGGTTGGAGAATACATGGTGAGGGATCTGAGAACGTTCCTCCATACAGAACCTCTCCAGAACCTTCACATTTCGAGGTCCATACTGGTGGACTCTCCTCTTCAGTTCACCCGACAGGTTTTCTATGGGGTTCAGGTCAGGGGACTGGGATGGTCATGGAAGGACCTTGATTTTTTGGTCAGTAAACCATTTCTGTGTTGATTTTGATGATGTTTTGGATTATTGTCCTGCTAGAAGATCCAACCACTGCCCATTTGAATCTTTCTGGCAGAGACGGTCAGTTTTCATTTAATATGTGTTTAAAACATTAAAGATCCTCCACCATATTTAACTGTGGGCATGAGGTACTTTTCCATATGGCTACCTCTCTATGTGTGCCAAAACCACCTCTGGTGTTTATTACCAAAAATCTCTGTTTAGGTTTCATCTGACCATTTGAAGGTCCAGTAGTGTCGGCACACTGAAGACGCTCGAGATTGTTTTTGGATGAGAGTAGAGGCTTTTTTCTTCAACCCTTCCAAAAAACTTGTGGCGATGTAGGAGACTTCAGATTGTAGTTTTGGAGACTTTCTGACCCCAAGACATAACTAACTTCTGCAGTTCTCAGCTGTGATCCTTGGAGATGTTTTATCCACTCGAACCCTTCTCTTCACAGTGTGTTGAGACGTTATAGACACAAGTCCAATTCCAGGACGATTCATAACATTTCCAGTTGACTGGAACTTCTTAATTATTTCCTTGATGGTGGAAACTGGCATTTTCATTACTTGTACTATTTTCTTATAGACACGCCCTATTTTGTGAAGCTCAACAACATTTGCCTCACATCACAGCTTTATTCCTTGGTCTTACCCATTGTTATGAACGATTAAGGGAATTTGGTCTATGTGTTCCTAGTCACGCAGGTTTACAAAAAAAAGTTAAATATCAGTTTGAGCATACTTCAAATATATTTTTCTCATATGGGGTCAATAATTGTTGCACACCTATATTTAACAAAGATTTACTTTGATACACCAGTGTTGTGTTTGCAATTGTTTGATATCCATGAGAGCAGAGTATTTTTGTGATTTTTTTAACAAAAGATCAAAAGGTGAAACAATAAAGATCGTTTTCACAGCCTTCTTTGCTCACATTTACTCAGGGTGCCAATATTAGTGGAGGCCGATGTAAGTGACACCAGGAACTAACCTCACCAATAGTCTCATGGATGTTCCACAACATAAAAACTCATTTTAAACTATTAAAATGCGTGACATGTCCTTCATTAATACGTCGTCTCAGGGAGTTTTTCCTTGGAACCATCACCTTTGGCTTGCTAAATAGGAATAAAGTTATACAGTGGGGGAAATAAGTATTGGAGTTTGCATGTTCTCCCCGTGCTGTGGGGGTTTCCTCCGGGTACTCCGGTTTCCTCCCCCAGTCCAAAGACATGCATGGTAGGCTGATTGACATGTCCAAAGTGTCAATAGTATATGAATGGATGTGTGAGTGTGTATGTGATTGTGCCCTGCGATGGACTGGCACCCTGTCCAGGGTGTACCCCACCTTGTGCACCATGCTCCAGGTTCCCCCGTGACCCTGAAAAAGGACAAGCGGTATAGAAGATGGATGGATGGATGGAAATAAGTATTGAAAACGTCAAAAATGTTTCAGTAAATATATTTCCTATGAGGATATTTACGTGAAATTCTCACCAGACAACTCAAGAAATCTGCAAATATAAAGAATTCACAACATTGAAGTCCATAAATAAAGTTATGTGTAATAAAGTGAAATGAAAAAAGTATTGAGCATGCTAAGAAAAAGCAGTTCTCCAAGGCAAGGTAAAGCAAGGAACCAGCTGCAATCCGTAAGTAATTATACCCCCTATCTGTGCAAATTAATATCAGCCGGGCTAGTAAATTGATGGTCTATAAAAAGGCTTTTCGTTACCAAGGTGTCACACAAGAAACATTTCATGATGTGTAAAAGCAAAAAGCTCTCTCAAGACCTTCACAACCTTACTGATGCAAAACATATTGATGGACAGATGTATTTCAAAACTTTTGAATCCTCCATTAAGCATCATTGGGGTAATTACCCACAAGTGGAAGCAACATCACTCTGTCATCAACCGCCCACGCACAGGAGCTCCTCACAAGATTTCTGACCAGGGAGTCAGAATAATAGTCAGAAGAGTAGACCAAGAGCCAAGGACCACTCAAAAAGAGCTCAAGAAACACTTGGAGGTAGGAGGTACCACCGTCACAGAGAAAACAATAGGAAATGCACTCCACTGCTCACGCTAACCCCACAAGACTCAATTACTAAAAAAGGCATGTTGAAGCTCATTTAAAGTTTGCTACAGCTCATTTGGACAAGCCTATGAAATACTGGGAGAGTGTAGTTTGGTCAGACGAGAGCAAAACTGAACTTTTTGTCTGTCATACTACGCACTGCACATCCCCCTAAAAACACTAAACCAACAGTGAAGTTTGGAGGTGAAGCATCGTAGTGTGGGGAAGTTTTTCAACACATGGTACTGGCAGACTTCATATAATTGAAGGAACGATGAATGGAGCCCTTTACCGGGAGATTCTTGAGAAGAATCTGCTGCCATCCACCAGGAGGATGAAGATGAGACGTGGGTGGACTTCCAGCAGGACAACTATCCAAAGCATGCAGCAAATGAAACTCTCAATTGGGTTCAGAGAAAAAAAAAATCAAGGTGTTAGAATGGCCCAGTCAATCATCTGACTTGAATCCAATTGAACAAGATTAAAAGACAAGATGTTCAATACTTTTTTCCTGTATCATTCCCCTTTATTACACATTATTATTTATGGACTTTAATGTTTAGATTTCTTTATATGTGTGGCTTTCTTGAGGTAATACTAAAGTCTGGTGAAAATTTCATGTGAATAACCTCATTGGAATATATTTACTGAAAAAAATGTTCACGCGTCCAATACTTATTTCCCCCACGGTATATTTCTGTAAAGCTGCTTTGTGACAATGTCCATTTTTAAAAGCGCTATACAAATAAAACTGAATATAATTTAATTTAATACATTAAACATTGCAATTATTGCCAAATGCTGTGGTATAAGCAGAAAAACACACTCCAGACTATGCAGTTATATGAAAAATAATCCACTTCATCAGTCCACTGTGTGTTATTCCTTATATAACTACAACTACTTCACCTAAGCCTTGGTAGTGCTAACACGATTGCAGATGGTCACTACATAAGCTCTTCCACAAACAAAACATGGCCATTTCCTACACAATGCATTTTAATTTTCATAATGATTGATTTTTTTGTTGTGATCTGTCACAAAATTGAACCATTTAAATAATTTAATCTTTTACTAGTTTAATCACTTATCAAACGTCCTCTTAATACCCATCCCTAACATAGGCGTATATGAAACCATGAACATAGGTTACTGTAGTTGTTTACATTGTTACCTGCTTAGTGTTTGAGGAGGATGTTCTGTTAAAACAAATTACAGGATTTGAATCACTTAAGTGAGTCGTTATGCCCATCAACAGCACATATAGAACATTATAATATTACTCAGACCCTAAGACTGAAGATGACGCATCCAGTATCGCATTGCACATCTTTTTTTTTTTTCTTTTCTAATCTGGCTCTTTGTCTTGTTTAATTTAGGACTGTGCTAGTTATTTCTGATGAATGGAACAGTTTGTTTGCTCAGAATTTAGTTTAAGAAGCACCTCTAAAAAATACACAATACTTTACCATCATGCTGTAGTGTAGCTCGAGAATAAATGAGGTTTTTTTTTTATGAGTGTTGTGCCATGGTTAATGATGACTGGTGTACTCTCGTTCTCAAGGCTGTGATTGGGTCCCATTAGATGACAGCAGTCGGGTCCTCTCTTTGGCTGAACCTCTTCTTTGGAGTAAGGCTCCACTCTCACCTCGCTCAACCCATTCGCAGCGGTCAGCTCCTCCCTCTGAGCGTCGAGAGTTCTGTCTGGTTGGTGTTCCATGAGGACGGCCATTCTTCTCATCTGTGAGAGCGAAAACGGGTCGTGTTGCTGTGTAATGAAAGTACATACGGCTATTCAATACCTATTCAAATGGTTCATAATGATAATAATTAAGATGAAGATAACATAAACTCATCAGGCACTTTAATAGGAATACCTGCACATCTGCATATTCATGCAATTATCCAATCAGCCAATCAGAGAGCAGCAGCACATTGCATAAAGTCATGCAGATGCAGGTCAAGAGCGTCAGTTAAGGTCAACATCAAACATCAGAATGAGGGCACGATGTGATTTTAGTGACCATGGCATTGTTGTTGGTTTCCGTATTTCAGAAACTGTTGATCTCTTGGGATTTTCATGCACAATAGTCTCTACAGTGAGCATCAGTTCAGCCTTGTCGGTGAGAGAGGTCAGAGGAGAACAAATAGACTGGCTTGAGCTGACATGAAGGCTATGGTAACCCAGCCATTCTTTACAATCATGGTAATCAGAAAAGCATCACATCATGGGCATAAAATAGTTGATAAACAAAAGTCACCTGGTCTTTTTCCACCTGTGCAGTTTCAGTGTTTGATGTGAATATTAGCCGAAGCTCTAGACCTGCAACTGCATGCTTTTATAGATTGCACTGCTACCACATCTTTGGTTTCTAAATATAATTTATAATACCAAAAATCAGCTCAAAATATACAGGGTGTCTATGCAAGATTAACTGAAATTGGTGATTGTGTGCACAAATGAATACATCCACAGAGCATTGACTAAAGGAAAAATCCATTGTGAATGACTCGCAGGTCAATCTTTGTAACTAATAGATGATTTTCAGTAGTGTCCAATATCTATTTTTAGTCAAAGTCTAAGCTGACTTTTTTCTTCGAAACTGCTTTCTTTCACGTTTGTCGATTTTCTTTTTTTTAAATGCTTTTCTATATAACCCACAATGCCGTTCTGCTTTTGTCAGTGCTGCTAATTGAAATTAGCCATCGCCTCATATCTAAAAATAATAAAATATATATTATATGTTAAAGACTAATGAAGCAGCCCTTGGGTCTTTCAGTCGGTCTAGTTCTCTCACCTTCTCATATACGCTGCCTCAAACACACATGGTTCCAACGATTCAACTTTCAACACCAATTGATTGATTTATAAAAACTGGATGATATGACCTTACGTAGAAATCGCAGTTTCAGTTGGAAGGTTGATAAGGTGCAACCCATTTGTGAAACAGATTCCCCCAGAAGAGGAATACAAGACCTATGTAAAAAGGACTCATTTCATCTACTCACAAGGGTTTTGTCAGTTTGTGTCTCATTCGGATTCACCAGAACAGGTCGACCTGACTAGGGATGCCAAATCTCTCCTTCGTTTTGTGATAACATCTGAGCAGTGAGCAAGCCACTAAGGTATTCTGAACACTAGCAAAAGCGGCAGTGGAAGACAAGGCCTTGCTGGCCTCTGTGGTCTAGTTGCTGAAATCTTTGCGATGTGTGCTGAAACAATAGTCGAGGGGAAAGTATAATATCTGACAACTATGGTTTTCTGGCCCCAAGTGCTGCCTGGAAGTTGTCATGATATCAGCAAAGAAGACGACCTCTCTCATGTGCCACTCTTAATTCAATTGGCTGAACTGGCTGAATTCAACATGCCAGTATTTAGGTGACAAGTGTGGCTAGAATTCTTTGGGTTTTATTGTGTTAGGGAGCTTTTTCTGAATCCACCAAGACGCTGAGTATTGTCAGCCTCTGGTGGAGGTGGGGGCAGCGTTTAGGGCCTGTCCCGCCCAATGGATTGTGAGTAGTTGGGCATCAGATAAAGCTTGAGGACCACATATCTGGGTAATTTGGGCCATTTGGACATGCCCATTTCATCATTCTCAAACCTGTGCTCTCTTCTCCAAAGCCTCTTTCTCAGGGTTTCTAACCATACTTTAGTGCGTAGCCATCTAATATCCTGGCTAAGTGATTAACTGCTAGGGGCCAGGACTCTATCACAAGAATCAACATCTGCATGCTATAATGTTAGCAGAAAAATGGCTACAGTATTGACAATCAGTGCATGCCACACACAATGCAATATAGTAATTTCTCACTATAATGTAATGTGTTCAATGTGTCTGCATTCAGACAACATACATCTGGACATAGTAATGTGATACGCGCATCAATGGCAAGAATGTAAAGCAGGCCCACCTCCTCGTCAGCCTTCATACTAGCTAGAGCACAAGGTACAAGAAGGATGACCAGTCATTGGGCCATCAGGAAGACATGAGTTTCCATCCTGCACAGGCTCAGTTCCTGAATCATCCATTTTTAACTGAGCCATGTCTGCTACCAGGATGTCCATATGCCTAGAAAGTGTCTCAAATGGCTTTCTTGTTTTTCAGAGCTTTTCAATCAGTGCTGGACATGGACATTTGCACCTAACAATCAGGGTGCAAATCCAGCCAGGTGCACTGTGTCGGCATTCAGACACTGACTGCACGATACGTTTTCTGCATCATGAGGGAAAGAGTTAACTTAACAATGTTAACTTAGCAAGTGCAATGGAGGAAGTGTTCAGCATGGCTAGTGAGGACCAAGCATTTCACATGCTTCCATCTAGGGGCTACCATCTAGCCAAGCAGTGGGACCTGTGAGTACAATGATTTATAAGCCCACTAGGGGGTGTCACTCAGAAGAGGACACCGTCGTCTCAGTGTCGTCACTGTCCCTCCGGCTCGATCATTCGGGATCTAAATCTACATCCAGTCGTTTCATGACAATATCTAACTGTTAAAGGTGCTTCACAGATAAAACAAAATCGAAGTGAAGTAGAAAGGGTATGACGGCTGGATTTATAAAACAAATACTGCGTCATATATCCTCATCTGTGGCTGTAACATATTGCAAACCTAGCATAATCGCTCTATATTAAGCAGTGCAATGATGATATTATATTTTTGTTCAGATTATGCAGTCCTGATGTGCCTGCAGTCTGAGCAGTTGGCTGTGACTCACCCACGAGAGCCTGTACTGAGGGCTGGTCATGTGTGCTAAGCAGCTGGGCTTGAATCGTCTCCACCACTCTCTTAAATCTGCGGCTTGGGCCTTTTCCAGCATGCACACACATGCACACACACACACACACATACACACATACACACACACACAAACAGATAAATAAATATATAGTTACACAGATATCAAGATATCAGGGATAAGGATCAACTGAAATTTAAATGTTATATCTGAATTTCTGTAAAGCTGTAAAGAGTCCATTCTTCAAAGTGCTATATAAATAAACCTGAATTGCATTGCAATCCTATTTGGAAATACAGTCACTACTATGCAGCAGATAATATGTCATGAAAGGGATTCTCACCTGATATGAGGGTGAAAGTGACACTGTAGATTCCATAATTCCTCTTTCCTTCTTTCTCTCTTTCCCGCTCCCTCTCCCTCTCTCCTTCAGAGAAGGCAATGTCCACCTGAAACTTCACAGGCTTCTGGAATACAGACGGACCTCCAGAAGATTTATACTCTGCCCGGAAACTCGTCTGGGAGACCACGCTGTGGCTGAGGGATGGAATCTAATATAGCGGTATGTTTAAGAGCAGTGTTAATTTATTGACCTTGAGATTTGGAAGACAGTTCTAGTCGATTAAGTTACAGTCAGAATGATGAAATTCAGAATGATCGGAGTCATAAAACATCTCCGGGTCCATGAATTTATTTACTTATTACAGTATAAAAAGCATTTCTGGTCCGTGAAATAACCACTCATATAAGTGCTCATATATTCCCATCAGGAAATGCGAGGATGGAAAAGTATAATGCGTAGTACATGTGTACATTCACACAGTAGTAAAAATATCTATCACTATAAGCTTGACCGTCAGTATTTCAGCAAAATCCTACATGTGATTCAGACTCACAGAGAGAAAGGCGTGTACAATATCCGCCTTGATTGAGCTGAGCGGTTTGTCTCTGATCACCACAAAGATCTGCTCCTCCTTCTCTAAGCTGATAAAGTTGCCAAACCAGGAGCGCTTCGCTAGCCTAGAGGCAAACAAACACACCCAGTCATTGACAGGCAACAGGTAATACATCACATGACCCTTGATGGACATCTAAAACATACTTCACTATCTGATACATACTCAGGGCTGGACTCTGGTGTAAGGCTGGACATGTCCTCAGAAGTGGGAACTACAATAGCAGAAAGTGACAAACGTATGAATGCAACTCTTGATTTCATCACTGCGTAGTAATTATGTCATTACACAATAAGAATGTTTGCGGGCTGACACCCACCCTGCAGCTTGCGGCGGTGGAAGCGCGGCGAGCCGAGCAGGTTGTTCTTGAATGAATTGAATCTGGTCCTCCAGTGGGCGGAGCTGCTGGCTGCCATGCCAGCCCCGCTTCCTCCTGGGCTAGTGGGCGGAGTCAGCGAGAGTGAGCCGACACCTCCTCCTTCAGCACGGGAGGAAGAGGAGGAGGAAGGGGGAGGGTGGGGGTGATGGACGGGGGTGCCCAGAGGTGTGGGCAGGGGCGAACCCTGAGGGGTCACCTGGGACATCGGATAGGAGCATTTAGTGACGGATTTCAGCGCGGCTGATGGGGCATGGGAAAAGAGGAAGCGAGGGAGTGGTGAGAGGAGCGGAGAAGGTGAGGGTGAGCGTGAGGAAGAGGCGCGAAGTGGGAGGGATTTCATGGAGTGGACACGAGGTCGCTCGGGAGGAGTTTTAGATGGCAGGGTCTGGGTTTTAGACTCGTGAGAGCCTGCAGTACGGGGTTTGACGGCAGTGGCGACTTCAGATTGGCTGAATGTGAACACCGGGCTCTGATGACATGGGGTGGACAAATGCAGCAGGGAGCGTGGAAAAGGCAGCAGAAGATGGAGAGAAGGAAAGGAGTGGAAATGAGCGATGGGTGATATGACAGATGGACAGTCAGGCAGTGTGGAGAGTGTTGTGAAAAGATATGTGTGGGTTTTCAGAGGATGTGAGCTGTCTTTTTATGCTGAAGTGAATTATGGAATCATTAAAAAAGCATGAACTTCATGTTGAGCTTTCGCAGAAAAAGCGTCAAATATAAGTCATTCTTCGATAAGCTTTTCTTTACAAATGTAACCCATTTAAATTTGCAACCTGTAGGCTTAAATACTCCAACAAAACAAAACAAAAAAAGAAAGTGAGATATCAAAATGTTTTGGCGAATATTCTCTTACCCTTGGACTGCTTAAAGGACTAGAGGAGAGACCCGTAGATGCTCCACTTACTGATCGTGATCTGGGAACCGATAAAACAGAGACATCAGATCCCAGACCCAAACTACCACAGCACGTCAGAGTTTAACACACTGATTCATTTCAATTTCACATTTAAGAGGTAAACACACTCCTGTTTGTTTGTTTGTTTGTTTGTTTGTTTGTTTGTTTTTAAGGTCTTTGTAATCAGAACGAACAACTACAAAATGTTTAACACATTTTAATATGTGACAACGCATGCATTTTTCTTTATATAATAATGTCATAAATGATGTTATAACACAGCGCTGTTAGATTCTTGAATCTGATTGGTCAGAAGCCGCTCTGACAGTAGGACTGGCTATAATTCAAATACATTATCGTTTCTATAGCAACAACTCATTCACTGGGACATAAACAGCACTTTATGACAGTCAGTTAAAGCTAAAGCGATCACTTCCTACCATCGTTGATTATATTCCTATAACAGCACTGCCGTCGGTGTTTTATTCCTTACATGGAAAATATACTACGGTAAATACATGTTGCTATGTTTTGAAAAACAAAACGTTGTCAAAGTCACAATGAGGACCTCAGTGGTACAGTTGCATGTGTATATGTGTGTGTGTATGTGTGTGTGTGTGTGTGTGTGTGTGTGTGTGTGTGTGTGTGTGTGTGTACCTCTGGCTGTGTGCAGAGGTGTCCAGCGCCCTGCGGGGGGGTGTAGGGGAGCCCTGCTCTGTCACACTCAGCACCTCCAGACTCTTCCTCTCTGGCCGGCAGCGACCGTGACGGGTTAGCATGGGCGAGTCCACGCGCTTCCGTGGAGGATCTGCAGTCATAAAATACACAGGGCATTGACAAAAACAACTCAGGTCAACTTGAGATCCATTTACAGTGGAGCAAAATAATAAGCCTTCAGGATTGTGGTGGAGCATTTTAAATAATAGAGAAAGGAACTCTACATGGAGGGCAGTATGAGTCATGGTATTGTCATGGTGGAACATGTTTAGACCTCTTAAGACTAGTGAAGGGAAATTGTCATGCTACAGCACACAAAGACGTTCTAGATAATAGCGTGTTTTCAAATTTTGTGGTAACATTTTGGGGGAAACCACATATAGGTGTGATGATTGTGTGTCCACATACTTTTGGCCATACAGTGTATGCTATATTACAATGGAGAAAAAAATGCAAAAGTAGTCAAATGAAACTGACAAAGATAAAATATTATTTCCAGAAATAGCAGGTATCTTGAAATATGCTTTAATGAAACGTCTCAGAGTATCTTACTTTATGAACAGTAATCATATCATACTAAAGTCATTCATTCATCGTCAGTATCTGCTTAATTCTGCTCCAGGATGTGGTAGATCCCGAGCCAACCCCAGAAACACTGTTAGTGAGAAGGAAATACACCCTGGATGGCACACCAGTCCATCGTAGACCACCATGCACACACTCCACACAGAAAGTAACCCAAAGTCAGGATCGAACCAGGTATCCTAGCGCTGTGCAGTACTGCACTAATCACTGTGAATGGTCTTCTAGCAGATTTCATACCCCGAGGTACATGTTATGTAATCTGAAGTTTTAAGTAAAGGTGAAGCTATCATGCGGTGGATTTTTCATACCATTCCACCACAAAGCCATACTGTACTGACCTACATCATGTCTGGGTGGCAGGTCTTCATCCTCGTAGCTGGGATAGCGCTCCTTACGGTCCAGTAAGAGGTAATAGATCATCTTCTCTTGGTTGTCCCTGAGATAGACATGAGTGAGAGAGAGAGAGAGAGAGAGAGAGAGAGAGACAGAGAGAGAAATACACTAATTTTCCTGTCATGCATTATTATGGTTATGACTGATTTTGTCAATAATAAAGATTTTTTAAAAAATGTATTAACTAAAATGTATTAAGTTATATTGTGCCTTTATGAAACCCTAGGTTGTTTTCGAAGGTTGCTGTAGAAGGCCAGCTTTCCTTTTAGGTATTGGCTACAGCGTTCATTTGCATATAAAATATTTGTATAATGGTCAGACCGATCACACCACACTACAACAAATTTAGGGACAGCCTCTTGTGATGATAGCAGTATCACAAGGACCGATAACAATTCACGAATGATACATTGTACAGCCCCGGATTCACCTCAACATGTTGATAACTGTCTCCGGTGTCAGATCAGAGACAGTTAAATAAAGTAGAGAAGAATGAAAGCTTTACAACTGTTCGTTTATACTTCTGTTCTAGATATGTAAGGAAGACAGAAAGGCCAATAAGGTGCATTAGTACTAATTCAGTAATGATTGGGTTGCAAAAAGGATTTTAAATGGTGTTCACTCTTCACACTGCAGGTCTTGGGTCAGTTTGACTCGATCTCGGAAGCAGCCCAGAGAGTGCATGCTCTCCAACACATCTGGATCCAGCTCAGTCAGAGAGAGAATCCTCCTCACACACATGCGCCTCGGCAGCGGCTGCTCGGGACATGGCTCGTTACGGCCTGACCTGGCACACACACACACACACACACACACACACACACACACACACACACACATAACATCACAATTTCATATACATACATGTCAAAATCTACCATGTCATCATTAACTGTAAAAAAAACAAAACAAAAAACTAAGTTGATTAGTTTGTTTAGTTAGTTTATTAATTAAATGCACTGTATCCCTTTCCCTTAAATAATTCTTTCAAGCCACATTCGATAATGACCCCATTACAGCAATTCACTATGTATGTGTGTGTGTATTATTGCCGCTACTGACTTCAACCAATAAGAACACTTATACCACAGCGCTGCTGAATGCTTGAAAGTGATTGGTCAGAAGGCGTTCATTATTTAAAAAAAAAATAGTCATTGTTTCTATAGTAACAGCAAATTCTCAAACACTTCACCGAATCTAAGATGAATAATAAACGCATTCATTTACGTGTTTATGAAAACATGTTAACAACAAAAGGAATCATTTGTGATGATGGCGATGCTTTATGTAAAGAGAATGTATTTACATTTATTCATTTAGCAGACGCTTTTATCCAAAGCGACTTACAAATGAGAGCACACTCACACACCAATGGTAGCAGAGCTGCCATGCAAGGTGCTAGCTTGCCATCAGGAGCAACTTAGGGTTCAGTGTCTTGCCCAAGGACACTTCGGCATGGGATCACCCGGGCCGGGATTCGAACCACCAACCCTACGATTAGTGGATTAGTGGACAACCCGCTCTACCAGCTGAGCCACAGCCGCCCTTAAACATTTAATGTTTAAGGAAGGAGTCTACAGTGTCAGTCTCTACAGTAACTAAACGTAAATAAACTTTCCAGAAAGGGCAAGTCTTCAGGACAGATACGTTCGCATTTTGCAGGTTCTCGCTAACATGTCATGCTGCATCCTTACGAGAATTACGAGAGGCTGGTGTGGGAACATAATCTATAATGTAAGCGATAACAGGAACTAACTTAGGTGTTAAATGGATAAGGATAAATGGATAAAGTACGATGTAAAAAAAATCATCGCTGTGGTATAAGAGCAGCCTCTCCGAGAACCGTCACCTTATCATGGTGGAGAGGTTTGAGTGTCCCTATGAACCTGAGGGCTGTGTTGTCTGGAGTCTTGTGCTCCTGGTAGGGTCTCTCAAGGCAAAGTGGTCTCAGGGGAGGGGCCAGACAAAGAATGGTTTAAAACCCCTCATGAAGAAAATTAAAAGAGGAGGAGGTACCCTTCCCGGAAGAAGCCCCGGGTCCCCGTCTGGAGCCAGGCCCAGAGGGAGGGCCCGACTGCGAGCGCCTGGTGGCTGGGTTTGCCACGGAGCCCAGCCGGGCAAAGCCCGAAAAAGCAACGTGGCACCCCCTTCTCCATCCTATGGGCCCACCACTCGTGGGGTGAACCGTGGGGGTCGGGTGCGCTGCTACACGGATGGCAGTGAAAGTCAGGGGCCTCGACGGACCAGACTTGGGCGGCAGAGGCTGGCTCTGGGGACGTGGAACGTCACCTCTCTGCTTGGGAAGGAACTGGAACTTGTGTGGGAGGTGAAGCGCTACCAGTTAGATCTGGTGGGGCTTACATCTACACACCGTCTCGGGTCTGGAACCGTACTCCTGGA
>JAFFST010013404.1:5025-18321 GCA_022414735.1 Noturus placidus | reverse complement strand
GACACATATATAATTGAGGCAAACTTGGCAATAATAAGAATGGTTACTGAAAAGAACTGAAAACATGCACAGGAAGACGAATCCAAGCATGCAGTCACGAGATGAGAACTGGATGGAACAATAGACTGCTGAACGCAGATTCCTTCACCACGAACAGTTGATCGTTTCCTGTCAGTTGGAAAAATACATTCTTAAATGAGACACACTGATCGTGAGTGGAACATCACTGGAGTCCATCAGTCACCACGAATGCTGCTACATGGATTAAGCACTACATTATTTCTAACAATCTAATTAAGCCACTCAGTCACGATGGTGTACATCCGCTGTTATATACAATAAAGGCAGGGGACTCCGCCCACAGGAAGCCTGTCCGTTTGAGCTGCGATGTTCCATGTCTCAAAGGCTTCGTCAAGAAGGAGTTCCCTTTTGAGGCAGTGTTCCAAAAATCCTTTAAAAGTAGACACATGGTTGTGTTGTGGAACAGGAAAATAGTCTTTCATTCATGGTTTCAATGTTTGTTTTATTTTACATGACACAATGCGGTACGTTAAAACATCCAGCCAAAATCGATTAATGTGTGGTCCGGGATGGGTGGTGTTCGTGAGGATGTAGTCAGACGGCTTTGGTTGTACACTGTGAGCTGGAGGTCCAACTCTACTCTCACTCACTCAACAGGTGAAGTCCTCGAAGTTGCTCTGCCCTGGATGGTGAGGTAGGATGTTGGCCGGATACGTAGAGGGAGTGCGAAGGTTTTCACAGGGAGGCTGAAAACAGAGACGAAATGTTTATTTGAGTCTCTTCACCTGTCTCAAGTCGTGCTCTATGCATCTGACTCACATGGATTTTGGGAAGAAGACAGCAGGAACTAATGTTTTAACTAATTTTGAAATCCATATGTCAGAAAAATCCTTTGTTATAGTAATGCTTTAAGGTTCTCCTAACTGACATGATTTAACACATTAGTTAATATGAGCGTCAGCATTAGAACCCTATAAGACAGGGATTCTCAAAACATTTTACAAATGAACATAATTCAGCTATTAGGTTATTTATTTAGGAACAAATAGAGCTCATTTTACTTTTCATAACCTATCCAGTTCAAGACACATAGGCTAATAACTATAAGAACTTTAATAAATATAATAGTTTTGATAATGGTTGGTTGTGATTTCCAGTCCATTGTTATTACTTTGTTTAAAGATATTATTATTATTATTATTTTTTTCCATTTAGCACTGCACTTTAGAAGCCACATAAGATTTTTACATGTTTCCCAGAAGACTTGTCTAAAGTTTACATCCCCCTGGCTCTTAAAGTGTTTTCTTCTTGAGCATCAGTGAATGTTTGCACCTTTTTGTAATAGTTGTGTACGAGTCCGTCGGTTGTCCTCAGTGTGAAAAAAAGGATCTCAACATCATATATCGCTGTTGGAAAGGGGGTCAAATATGCAGAATATTCTGGAAAACCAAAGAATGAGCAGGACCTGGAAGATTTTTCTGAAGAACAGTGGGCAGTTTAACTGGTCAGGACAAACAAGGGACTCGTGAAGAACTCTCACTAAACATAACAATGCTTGTCGTTGATCATCCAGGTAACAACACACAGTATTAATTCTCAAGCGTACTGTATGTAAACGTTTGAACTGGTTAATTTGTGTAAATTCTATTATTGTGTCTTGTGGACTAGATGTAAACATCTGTTATGTGAAATAGCTTCTTCAGGGCAGGACTAAATAAAAAGACTTAATACAATTTGTATGATCCCTCATCTTTTTTTCAGTTATTAACATTTTGCAGACTCTGCAAGACGTATGTAAACTTATGACCTCAACTGTACATTACTGCCATATTGACATCCACTGCCATTATAACGTTTATAACATTATTAACTATTTATATAAAAGTCAAAATATCACCTGAATTAAACAGTGTTAATACCATGAATGAGTACAATTAAGTCCAGTATGACAAATATGAACAACTTAATGAACAGGTTTGTTAGGTAGCAAAATTCAGAGCTGAAGCTGAAGAGCAAGTTCCATGCGGTGCTGGGATTTAAATGTCTTTTTGCTAATTTATGTGGATTTTAGTTATGGATTGAATAGACGTTAGTCAGAGCAAGTGTATTTAGTTAACATTTAAACTTACGCTACATCAACTAATACATGTTTTAACTTTGTTAGCATTACTTATGATTTATTAATGCTAATGTTCATGCTTGTTCATAACGAATGTTGTAAAAGACGTTAGAATTGTTAGGAACTTTAATGTAAAGTGTTACTCTTGACACAAATTTGTGTGCTGATGTACATGTGTCGGCCATTTTGAAAAATTCTTATTATGGTAAGTATCCCGGCATGAATACGCTATTTGAGACATAGCTTGTGAGATGCACCACAGTATAAGAACTCGGTGAGCTTTAGCCCCCTAGTGGGTTATGGTGGTAGTGTAGGGGGCAGACAATATCCATCCATCCATCCATCTACAACCGCTTACTCCTTTTCAGGGTCATGGGGGAACCTGGAGCCTATCCCAGGGATCATCGGGCACAAGGCGGGGTACACCCTGGACAGGGTGCCAGTCCATTGCAGGGCACAATATATTTTTTTAAATTTAAAAGTCAAATCCTAAACATTTGAATAGTATTGTCTAACTTTTTTGTACAGTTTAATGATTATCTAAGAGATGACACGTGAAGTTGAGTGATTTTGTGGTGCAGCTTTGTAGCACGTGTATATTTTCTTTAGTAACCGCTGATGATCATTGTTCTAGTTTAACTGTTGGGCAAGTTTTGACCCATTGTGGGTTGTAGGTATTTTTGTGGTCAGTCCTTTGTGCCATGTGTTGTACAATGTTGGGAAGGTTACTCTGGTACAGTAAAAAGTTTGGAAACCTAAATGATAATCTTAAAGATGTTCTTTTTTTCCTGGTAAGAAAGAAAGTGTTTCTGAAGCTCTATTTGGAGTTTCATTCTTTTGATCAGTGGCATGTTGGTATTTTTCTCTCTTCGCCTCTGATTAAATTCCTTTAGACCTAGTACAAGCAACTGCCTCGTGTGTTGGAAATCATATTGACCACAGCACCATGCCACGTTTATTCATTTTTGCATAAAAACTTTTAAAAACGTAGTAAGTAGGTCGTCATCACTTTATCGCCATACTGACCTCATAGGGAGCACATTAGTAAGAAACTCAATCAAAAGAGCACAGTCATGCAGGCTGATTAAACAGGCTATTATAATGACAACTAGAAATATAAAGCCTCTCTTCAAAATTGCAATGTTTCATGAACAAATTCCCAATCATGTATCACCAGGTATGACACAAACATTGTGTTTTCAGGGGACAATTGCCGTATGCACTCGAAAATCTTATCACAGAAGCAAAATATTTCATTACATATGTACGTCACCCTGAGGGATGAATGCAGCTTGCATGCAAAACCATTATAAATAGTGAAATTAATGTCTCTGTATTCATCCATCCATCCATGCATGCATCCATCCATCCATCCATCTTCAACCGCTTACTACTTTTCAGGGTCACAGGGAACCTGGAGCCTATCCCAGGAGGCATCGGGCACGAGGCGGGGTACACCCTGGACAGAGTGCCAGTCCATCGCAGGGCACAATCACATACACACTCACACACACATTCACACACTACAGACACTTTAGACACGCCCATCAGCCTAACATTTTAAATTAAAAATATATTTTTGACATTTATAATGAGGATTAGCAGCTGTTAAGTGTTTAGCATGAAGCTCCTGAGAGAATATCAAGGGCATGGAAAACTTTATCAAGCTACTTCAAAGAATTTAAAAGATAAGATTGGATTTATTTCACTAATAATTATTTTTATTGCTGCAAAATTTCACGTTATTTGATAATTTTGTTGTCTTTAATAATGACATAAAATTTGGGGGGAAACGATATGTGAGCTTTTGACTGGTTGTGTATGTTGGTTGTGTTATTATTATACATTATTCATCAGGAAACTGAGGCTACAGTGGGCCAAAACTGGGCGGTTGAAGATTGGGAAAACATCGCCTGCCCTTCAGCTGCCTAGCTGTGGTGAATCTGGGCCCAGTGTAGCCTCAGATTCCTGTTCTTGGCTGACAGGAGTAGAACCCAATGTGCCTTATTCTGTTAGAGCCATCTGCCTCGAGGCTCAATGTGTTGTGCATTCTGAGATGCCTTTCTGCTCATCAAACTTCCTGTCAGCTTAAACCAGTATGGCCATTCTCCTCTGAAATACTCAAACCAGTCCATCTGACACCAACAACCACGCCTTGCCCAAAGACACTGAAATCAATTCCGGAGAATCCCACTGAATTCAACATTTTCCCCCATTTTGAATTTTTGATGTGAATATTAGTCGAATCTCTTGAACTGTATCTGCGTTGCACAGCTGCCACTTGATCGGCTGATTAGATAACCGCATGAATCAGTATTTGTACAGGTGTCCTCACAAAGTGTTCTTATTTATACACACTGTACATGATTTTGCGATTACGGAAATGAATGCAAAATCAAGCAAGCGCCACATTATTCAAGGGAGCGTGCAATTTTTCAAAAGATTTTCCTCAGATTTGGGCCAAGACGCATGCATCATGTGACATCATCACAAAGCACATTCAGCCAAAGCCGTCTTCGATGTGTCGGACATGAATACAGCTAAAAGGTCTCATTCACCAACAAACATCACTGTGAAACGCGGTACAAAGCAATTACAGTTTCGCTAATTCAAGTAGTTTTCCGCACCCCCACCCCCAAACAAAAAAAACTCTTAAAAACATCAAGCATGTTTGGCCGCAACAATCACAAGAAAACGCTGCTAAATCATGTTTGGACTGAATGTACATGGTAATTGTAGTACTTTTCAGATGTCTTTCATATATACACTCTTATAAATTCTCTTCATCACGGCTTTCTAGTAACTCATTTCTATAAAGCTTATTGCACTATTTGAGTAACTTACTGAATATACAAGTGTGGAAAGGCAAGAAATAGGAATAAAGCAGAAGAGAGGATGCAGCACAAATGGCTAATGAGATTTATGTTTTATGGTGTGTGTGTGTGTGTGTGTGTGTGTGTGAGAGAGAGAGAGCTGGAGAGAGCAAATTAGAAGAAAAGAGGACAAGAATAGAGTGAAGAGAAACTGAAGAGAGGAGAGGACAAGAGAACAGACATCATCATGCTGACTAGTTCATCATCCACTCCACCTGCAACTAAAGCTTAATCTGGCCTCTTTGAAATCACAGCGCTGTAAACAGTCAACAATCCTGACACCCATCAACTGCAACTGCTTATGCTCTCTCCTTTTCCTTTTTTTAAATTGACAGTTTCACAGGTAGTTTTGATCAAACTCCGCTTCGAGTCAAAATCGGATTACAGAAAAAAACTGTTTTAACAAGGTAAAACTGCCTACAGCTGTGAACAGTTTTGCCAAAATGTGTTTGTTTACCAGTACATTTGCCTGAAGTTGTTTTTCTTTTTAAGTAGGTTCAATTTTAGTAGTCTTAACTCGTTATCTACGCTTGTGCCATATTTAAGTAATTTGAGAGAATAATTAAAATTTCAAGTTCAAATAGTTTTATTTGTTCTCCTACAGATTCCCCTGAGCCTTGAGATTAATTTCATCATGGGCAAGGAAATTACATTTGGGCAATGCGTTAGGAGAACAGAAACATTATGTAAACATTTAGGCAACTTTTCACGTTGTATTTGAGATTAATCAGTCATTCTGTCATGTGTCTTATCCGCCATTGTCCTATTCCTCTCTCGCTCTCCTTTCTATGTCTTTCTAAAGTGTTCACTTGTTTGTTAGTTACTGACATGGCACTGCACGTTGTCCAGGCTCAGCACGGCTCCTCGGTCGTTGTTGTTGCTGCGTTTCTGGTTCTGCTTCCTGCAGCGGCACAGCTTGTACTTGATCACCTGTTAAAGAGAACACATGGAGGGTTTGAACTTAAGACATGCCACTTTTGTTCATGTCCACAATGTCCGTTACCTTCCGTTATGAATTAAGTGACAACAAAGGATAAATGCTTCATTGGGAACTTGCATCAGCTTGGTATACATAGCTTAGGCTAGTTAGCTTAGAACATGGCCTTTGGTATGACCTACAGAAATTTTACTTTGGCAAATGTGAGCTTCAGGATGCTAAACTTTAGCTTCAAAATGACCTTCAAAATGAAACACGAGGTTTTAGTGCCAAACACCAACTTCAGAATACAAAATGTCAGGTTTGATATGCTAAAGGTCAGCTTTACAATACTTGATCCCAGCTTCTGTATGGCAAACACTAGATCAAGTATGCTAAATGCCATCTTACACACATCATTGAGCAGCTTTGACAAGCTTTACACCAGCTCTGGTGATTTCCTAGACCAAACGGCGGCTCTTAATATGCCATATGGCAGTTATGGTATGTCAAACACTAGCTCTGATATGTCTGTAGTATTTTATAAATCGTGGCAGTAATTTGATTCAGAAATGTGTTTCAGAGAGACCATGTGAACTTAAACTGGTCATCTAAACTACTGTATTTTCCGTGCTATAAGGCACACTCAAAAGCCTTAAATTTTCTCAAAAATCGGCCGTGTGCCAAATAATCCGGTGCGCCTTATATGTGGACTGAGTTCCAAAATCTGTAAAAATGTTGTGCGACTTTGGTTGGCGTAACAACCGTATACGCCTTATAACATGGTGCGCCTTATGTATTGGTCAAGTACAGAAATAGACCCCGTAATTGAGACTGCGCCTTATAGTGCGGAAAATACAGTATGTTTAATTACAATATTCGTCAGTGCATGTTTGGTATTGATTTAATCCATATTTCATGGTGAACAATGTGGTGACATGAATATCATATAGGTTTAGGAAACCACAGTGTGTGTTCTGGCTTCTCACACACCCCTACACCCAGACATATACATACTAGAACCACCTGGTCTGCAGGGGAGATCTTTTGCCTTTCGTCCCCACCGAATCATTCTCAGGGACTTAATGAACATACAGTTCCTTAGGGTGAGCTAATCAGCTGGGGGTCCACAATGCCATAAACCATACAGTTTCTTTTCCATTGGTCTGTAGTCAGATAGTCAAAGCGATAGTCTATTTGTCTATCTGATTATGCCAGAGCCATATCACCCTGCAGCACTCGCCTGGTTTCCTACTGATGTTAAGCAGAGTTGAGCCTGGCCAATGCCTAGATGGGAGACCTCCTGGGAAAGCTAAGGTTGCTGGTGGAAGTGGTATTAGTGAGGCCAGCAGGGGGCGCTCACCATGTGGTCTGTGTGGCCTAATGCCCCAGTATAGTGACAGGGACACTATACTATAAAAAAAGCTCTGTGTTTCGTATGAGACATTAACCCGAGGTCCCTGTGGCTTTTAAAAATCCCCCATTGGCCCTTCTCTATCATGACCCCATAAAAATCTCCATCCCTGAATTGGCCACATCACTCTCCTCTTCCCTCCACTAATAGCTGCTGACATTATTATCATCATCCTCTCTTATGAAGATGGAAGATGGTTTATCTGGAGTTTTCCCTTTTTCCATTGTGAACTGTTTCATTAAATACATGCAACTCATACTCAATGTATTTATTGGCAGTCTGTGCAGTCTGTGATTGTGCGGCTAAAACTGCATTTTTTTTCTCCAAAGTTTACTATGCAACTTGCCTTTTTGTCACTAGAACCGATACTTCGGTACCAAGTCGGTACTAACATTCTTAAAACGTGACAGTACTTGTTTTTTTTGCAGTACTGTGAGTACCGTTGGTAATGATGGTAATGAAGATACTGCGGTTGAAATTCTTATGGAACTGAAGGGGGCAGCAAATGCACGGAAGTGTTTTAATCGGTCCACAAGTGGTAAAGAAGATGAACACCTACAAGCACATGGGAAAAACTACAGAAAATGGCGACAAGTTTATCTCCGCCCTGACTCGTTGAGAGAAAAAGTGGTAAGAGTGAAATATAGAAATACTTCACATTTAAGGCGGATGACAACAAAAATATAATTGATGCTCTGAAGCCGGTGTGCAACCGATGCTATCATTCATTTCAGACAAAGTGAGGAAATATCTGGAATTTGGCGAAGCACCTGAAAGACAGGTCTTATGTTTGTTTGAGGCAGCCGACATTGTTGCCGTGAAATCAGCTAATGTTATGCTTCATGTAATGTTTGCAATAGCTAGTTATTTATTAACGACGCTAACACATTGCAGTGTTATAAACTACCTCTGAATGGACACCATGCATCGCCATTCAGCCTGTGTCCTGTCAGCTAAATTTAGCCTAATGTCACTAATCATTATTCAAATGTTCATGCTTTTAATAAATCTTTTTGGCCTGCCACCAGATCAGTGAATTTAAACTAATGCTTGCATTCAGAGTGTAAGGGGTGTGAGTGTTTAGGAGTGCACCTTAGCACTTGTAGCCTCCACTGTTTTATTAGTCACTGTCAAACAGATAACTAAAATATCCCTCTCTGTCTTTGCCAGTATCAGCGAGAACATACGGAGCCCCCCTAGTGCCAGGTAAAAAAACAAAACAAAAAAAAGCCGTGTGTAATCCGTGCTCTTGGTTTAGCAATCCGTGCTCTCGGTTTAGCACCCCCCAGTGGCAGGTGAAAGAAACACAAAAACAGCCATAATCTGTTCCCTCAATTTAGCGCGTGAGCACCGTGCTAAAGTTGGGTTTATATCGGACATTCGCAGTAATTCTCTATTCTATTTCTCAAGAAATAAACACACCAAAAGGTCATAATGTGTATTGTCTTAATAATGTGTATTGAGTGGACATGGAACCAATACAACTGAATATATTTTTTACATTTTCTCCCGTTAAAACCCGGAAGCGGAAACGGGCTTTTGGAAGCGTAGGTCATTACTATAAATCGTGTTTTTTTTCTCACCTGCCACTAGGGGGTGCTAAACCGTGAGGACGGATTGCTAAACCGTGAGCACGGATTGCTAAACCGTGAGCACGGATTGCTAAACCGAGAGCACGGATTGCTAAACCGTGAGCACGGATTGCTAAACCGTGAGCACGGATTACACACGGCTTTTTTTAAATTTTTTTTTTACCTGGCACTAGGGGGGCTCCGTAAGAACAGGATGTCCCCCAGGAATTTTTAATCGTTTTTTTAAACCACACCGTGGTATCGAGTATCGTGTACTTTAGGTGCTATCGGTACCGACTACTAGATTTTTGGTATCGTGATATCCCTAGTTTACTTTAGCATTTTTTTTCAGCCTGTCTAATTTAAGGTTGATAAACTGCTAATTTTAGAGAACTAAAAAACATTGGTGGTATGTAAGTAACCCCTTAGCTTCATTGTTGGAACAACAACAACAACAATAAACCTTCTAAACTATTTTCATCCAGATAGCTTCACAAACACATTGTTGTACTAATGGGAATGTGAAAATGAAATGAGCCAGATGCTTTAGGGATCTCCACTGTGGATCAGGAAGCCATATGTTTGGTCCGTCAGAGCCCGTAAATAGAAGGCAATTCACTGAAGATCCTGCAAGTGAGGATTGTTTCGGGCTCTATGGAGTAGCTAACTGCTGTAGCTCTGAGATGTCATTTATCATGACCCCCCCCCCACCACCACCACACACACACAGGAAAAACAGTACTGTGTTGAAAGTATAGTTTGTAATATTCTAGTATTTGGAACTCTTCATCTCATCTCTAAAATTCATATGATCAAATTGGAATGTAAAGCGAGTGTACACAAATTTAACATGCATTTTGTAAGAGAAAAACCAAAAGTCATGTGGTTTTCGTCTTAGAGTAAGCAACACGAGCCATTCCACTTGGCCCAGTTACATCAATTGGTCTCGCAATAACTTTTGAAGTAATACTGTTCAATTTGTTAAAAAATATATGATAACTCTTCATGGAACAGATAATATTCAAAACAAACTTCCCCATCGAGCCTCTGAACTGATCATATAATTACTGTATATAGCTGAAGGTTATAAATTGATCCTAATATTAAAGAACAATAAGAGCAATAGTTTCTCATGTCTATTATTTAGCTTGTGTTTGTTTACTCCAGTGTCTGCGTGCTGTGAGATAGCTGCAGTGTGTACTGTTGTGAAGAGTCAGCAGTATCTCTATAATTGTAGCCTGCTGGAGATGGACAACCCATTATAAATCACATTGCTGCACAGATACTCCGTGTCCATGTGGCACTGAGAGAAAAACAAGCCTCTGCTGACTATTTTCGTTTTTATTAATCCTGCCCTTGTCACCAGCGTTGCTGTTATCGGACAGTGAATACAGCTTTGTGACTTTTGGGTTTGGCTTGGCAGAGCTGAGCTAACAGCCTCTGAAATATTTGTTCTACTAGGCTTTATAGAAAAGCATGGACAATAAAACATTTTCACATTGGCCAGGAGAACAACATCCACTTATGCCTTAACAAACTGCATGCTAATTAAGATACAGATCATAAAATGTGTGTCCAGGCGAGACGATACAGACAAAACTATTTTTTGACCTTGAACTGTTGTATCAACACAGAAAGATTTACACACCAATTAAAATACATATTATGTGACACAGGAGATTTCTGTAGATATATTTCCAGTTAAAACTTGTTTCATGAGCTGGATGTATGGGTGTGATGTGCAGCCTGCTGCCGTGTGCCCATTTCCAGATTGTGATTGAATGATTGCTTGCTGCCGTGTGTTGTGTTCCACCTCTGGTTTCTGATTGGATGATTGTCTTCTGCCAAGTGCCTTGTTTCCGCTGACAGTTTCTGATTGGATAAAATTGGAGGATCGGTTTCTGTTTCGTCTGTGTCATGTCCAGCCTGCTGCCATGTTCCTGGTTCCTGCTTCTAATTCCTGATTAGATGATTGGCTGCTGCCATCGCCCTATTCCTACCTCTGGTTCCTTATTTGATGTGAGCTGCTGCCATCGCCCCATTCCTGCCTCTGGTCCCTTATTTGATGTGAGCTGCTGCTAACGCCCTATTTATGCCTCTGGTTCCTTATTTGATGTGAGCTGCTGCCATTCGTCCTATTCCTACCTCTGGTTCCTTATTTGATGTGAGCTGCTGCCATGCACCCCACTCCTGCCTCTGGTCCCTTATTTGATGTGAGCTGCTGCCATTCACCCTATTCCTACCTCTGGTTCCTTATTTGATGTGAGCTGCTGCCATGCACTCCATTCCTGCCTCTGGTCCCTTATTTGATGTGAGCTGCTGCCATTCGCCCTATTCCTGCCTCTGGTCCCTTATTTGATGTGAGCTGCTGCCATTCGCCCTATTCCTGCCTCTGGTTCCTTATTTGATGTGAGCTGCTGCCATCGCCCTATTCCGGCCTCTGGTTCCTTATTTGATGTGAGCTGCTGCTATCGCCCTATTTCTGCCTCTAGTTCCTTATTTGATATTAGCTGCTGCCATCGCCCCATTCCTGCCTCTGGTCCCTTATTTGATGTGAGCTGCTGCTATCGCCCTATTCCTACCTCTGGTTCCTTATTTGATGTGAGCTGCTGCCATGCGCCTTTTTCCTGCCTCTGGTTTCGTTATTTGATTATAACTATTGCCATGTGCGTTTTTCCCACATTTGGTTGGATAATAGCTGCTTCCAAGTGCTTTGCTCTCACTTCCAGTTTCTGTTTGGATGATCTTCTGCTGCCACTTGCCTTAACTTTGGATTGGATAGCAGCTGCTCCTGGTTTCTATTCAGTAATGCACCATACTCCTGACTGTACATTGCCTTTATTTTGTCTGGCCAAGTGAAACATATATAAACTTTGGCTGAGTATAACCTGCTGCCTATTTTGTACTTCATTGTGCTTTGCCCTCAGTACTCTCCTTGCTTATCTTAGTATGTAGCTGTATATACAAAGAGAATCTGTTTAAACAGTTTTCTCTTGGTTTTCTAGGACTTTGAAGGACTTTTGCTTTTTGTTTCAAGGACTACACAAGATACAATATGTTGTGCAAAGAACCGGTTCTTTATCCATCACATCTTTTTACTTTCCAACTTTTACAACGGGTGTGATGGATATTCTTTTTATCCTCAAGGAGCTGGCTATTATAAGGCTCATTCTCCAGTAAGATTGGACCAGGTTTGCATTTTCTGGGCCTCATAAAATACATCACTATTCAGTCAGGTATTATGCATGAGGGCAAATTATGCTCTGCATGAGGGTGAGGACTTCACGAAAATTCAGTGTTGTCCTTGTATTAATGTTGGAACATTTTTCCAAAATCAACAATTTTTAAATAATCTAATAGATTAATAAATGTAAACATAAAAAAAACGTATAAACAAATATAATTTTCCACAATTTTCTGAAGTTACATGTCCCTAAATGCCTTTCTTTAATCAAAGCACTTTTTAAGCACGTTGTAACAAATTAGCTGTCATCTCCAGCATTTTACGAGCATGTCATTGTCAAAAGAAGTTAAATTCAAGCATTTCTAATATATTGTCATGTAATTCCCTCTCAGTGCTCACTGCATCTTAAATCTGTCTGTTTTAAGCAGATGTACAAAAACTATACTGTAAAAATCCTAGGAAATTTACATTACCCACTCACTGGGTTAAATGGTTTGGGAGGGTTTTGTGTGTTATTTCATATTATTATGAACCATTATATTTTGTACAAACAATGCCCAACTAACATTATGTAAAAGAAAATTTAGTTAAAGGGTAAACTGAAATAACACCATGAGCAAGCTAAGGCTAGTCTCTTAACTAGATCCCTCCATCCATCCATCCATTATCCTACAGGGTCACAGGGGAACCTGGAGCCTATTCCAGGGAGCATGGGGCACAAGGCGGGGTTCATGCTGGAAAGGGTGCCAGTCCATCGCAGGGCACAATCACATACACACTCACACACCCATTCATACACTACAGACACTTTGGACATACCAATCAGCCTACCATGCATGTCTTTAGTCTGGGGGAGGAACCCAGAGTACCCGGAGGAAACCCCCGCAGCACGGGGAGAACATGCAAACTCTGCGCACACAATTCTAACTGAACATGCTAATCACTAAGACACTGTGCACCCACCTCTTAACTAGATAACTTGGACAATTATTTCTGAACTAGATGCTATTTCTGAACTAATTCTCAAGAAGCTGGGTATTATATGGCTCATTTTCCAGCTTATATTTAGTATGTCATTGTCAAAAGAAGTTAAATTCAAGCATTTATAATACAGTGCCTTGCGAAAGTATTCGGCCCCCTTGAACTGTTCGACCTTTTGCCACGTTTCAGGCCTCAAACATAAAGATATAAAACTGTA
>JAFFST010013394.1:18561-31939 GCA_022414735.1 Noturus placidus | reverse complement strand
ATAAACACCTTCATTTACAAATTGCATTTTGTGTTTACTTGTGTTGTCCTTGACTATTGTTTAAATTGGTTTGATGTTCCGAAACACTTAAGTGTGACAAACATGCAAAGGAACAGGAAATTAGGAAGGGGGCAAACACTTTTTCACACCACTGTATTTGCCATGTTGAAAATGTGCTGCTACATAATGCTGGATGGAAGCAAGGAAGGAAGGAAGACAAGATAGAGAATGTATACTCTGTATATTCCCTGTGTTTCCTGTGACGACCGCGCTGAACTACACCTCCCATCAGCCCTAACATGTCACATGTATTTATCACTCTCACCTGTGTCTCATTTCACCTTGATTAGCACCACTATATGAGTTCCTGTTTTGCAACGTCTCGTGGTGACGATTTTGTTGTTGCCGTGTTTGTGGGTTTGCTGTGTGTATCGTTGTCTTGTTTACAATCTGCATGGTTTTGGTTTGTATCTCCTGTTCAGGTTTATGGTTCATGTTTTGTTTATTTGCGTATGCTTCACATGAATAGAAATCTGCACTTGCATCCGTCACTTGTACAAATCCCTGACATTTCCTTCCTTCCACCCTCCATTCCTCATTTGATAACCTTGATCAGCAGTGCCACTTTTCCAGCAGAGCAATGGCCTCAAACCACTGCAGCGTGATCCGTGGCAGCATCAGAGACTATTTGTCAGCCAACCGTCCTGACACTGCTCCTCTCAAATCTCTCTTTCCCCTACCCAAGAAAACAGCATGCCAGGCCAGGCTGCTCCAATCGCTCTACCTAATTCCCTGTCCTGTCAGCATACTATTGCCAGAGTGAAGAGTAGACCAGGAAAGGCCAGAGGCCCAGTGATGGAAATGAAAGCGCCGTGTAAACACACCGAGGATGATGGCTTGTGTTTCTTCTCTGCCTCGCTAAAGCCAGTGCAATGATTCAGTTATATCCTGCCAGAGACAAATCGATGAAAATTGTATGTGCACACTTAGCATGTGCAAGCAAATATTCATCAATACACTTCCTAACACAATTATAACAAAATATTAGTCTTTGAAATGAATATTTCTCAAACAGACACACTTATTTCTCTTTGCATTTGCTGTGCTTGACACAGCCCCCGTATCTGCACTCAAAGCCACCTTCTCAATAATTAAACGCTGCAAGAAATTATCGAATTTAATTCTGGCCAAGAACGAATTCTTTTTGATGCAGAAACACATGCTGAGTGCCACTCTGCGTTGTCGTATTAAGTTCAACTGAACAGGAGTGAAATATTTTTGCCAGGGTGCATCAAGAGTTAAAAGAACAGATTGTTCCTCTTTTTTCGCTTTCACTCTGACACACTGCTTACACCAGGACTATTGACAAAGCGCACACACACACACACACACACACACACGGCACTACTACATAAAGCATGATACAGATCTACAGTTGTTCCAACCGCTGTTATTTTGATGTGTGGTGGTGTAAAGTAACACTGTTTTAATTACAGCAAAATAGGTTTCTGCTGAAATAAAATCACACTTGCTACAGGGCCAGTTTAAAAGAGGCGAACTTGGTACGCAATCACAGCGTGCTTGTGCTTGTCCTTTGTCTACTGTTGAATATCAAAACCCACAGCAATGTCAGCATTGAGAATTTATGCAACACGAGTTTACATTTCTAGCTAAAACATCTTGCTAGAGCACGGTTCCAGAAACACACTACAGTAGAAGACTGGCTAGACTCAAGACTGTCAGAAAGAATATCATACCAGACTGTAACTAATTCCTCATTTTACTAATTACTTCACAGACTATAATGTGAATCTAGTGTTAATATGAGCTATGGTAAATATAAAAGCTAATCTTGGCTCTAAATAACTTGGCATTATGGAAGCTTGGAAGCTAATTTGGCATTCAGGATGTTGTTCTTTGAGGTGTACACAGGAGACAAACAACTAGATAAAAATGCTTTCAACAAACATTAGGCCATTACACACACACACACACACACACACACACGCGCAAACACAATGAGGCTTTCTTAGTATTTCTCTTAATCATATACTGGTCAAAGACAGCCAGCCTGCTTGTTCTCCTTTCATCATTTAGGCTTTAATCACACACATACACACGTGCACACAAAGGGAAATACAGCTGCTTGTGAAACACACACTTGCAATTCTGATTCCCTTATTACCTGAGCTGCAATGACTTCTTAATGAATTAATTCCTATCTCACAGCATGTAATGCGAAACAGTGAGATGCATGCTGAATAATAAGTAATCCAAGAGAAAGAAACGGGAAAAAATAGAAGGGGCACAAACATGTGTAGCACACAAATTTCACTGATTGCTCCTTGCTGTACATAGCACACAGCACAGACGAAGGGCAAAGTCCCTCCCCGAAGTCCCCCGTCCTCCACACACATCTCCCACCTGCCTTGCTGTCACATATATATCCCAATAAAGTCATGATATATTATATGTATTTGTATTGTGGTCCAGATAAAATGTCTCAAGTGTTCTGGATGGTTAACAATCAAAATTTCACTAGTTAACAACCCATGCCATGGCATAATATTCTCTAACAAACAAATGTACAATTTATTTTTAAATCTATTAGAATATAGGGGGCATGGTGGCTTAGTGCCCTGTGTGTGCAGAGTTTGCGTATTCTCCCAGTGCTTCAGGGGTTACCTCGTGGTTTTCTCCTCCAGTCCAAAGACATGCGGTGTTGGTTGATTAACATTTTCAAAGTGTCAGTTTGTGTGCGATTGTGCCTTGTGATGGGTTGGCACCCCGTCCAGGGGGTCCCCCAACTTGTTCCCCAAGTTCAGATAAATGGTATGTCAGATAAATGGTATGGAAAATGGATGAATATATCAGAACATGTACTATAGTGGGCTATCAGTAGGAATGCACACAATGTTTACTTCAGGTTTGGTAATTCTGCAGTGCAAATAATGAGGCGTGTCCATGAATTTGGATGGTGGGACATCCTTTGGCTCAGTGGTGTGAAAGAATATATGATTAGTGTAAGTTTGAAATATTGCTATTTTGTCCTTTTGGTTTCATTCTGGAGTTTTTCATGAGTGTGTTTTAGAATTGTAATATAATTAGTTGTGTAATATTATTAGTTTCCAATGATCTGTTTATACTCAACAGTAATTCAAATGGAGTTTATTTCATCTGTTAGGTATGATAGTGCACTCATAGAAATATCTGTTTTCTTTACTTCTATTTTCTTTAACATTATGCTTCTCTCCTGCAGAGGACCAAGTGAATCTCCTGCGTTGTTATTAAATATAAAGCTTCTAGAGCTAGCATGCGTGTGTCATTGTCTGACTGGGTTTTGAGTCGCACATTTGCATTTTAAAAACGCTTTGCCCAATTATCAAACAAAGTACAGTCACTGAGGGAACACTTGTATACTTACTCATTCATGTAATTTGATAATTAGCCAATCATGTGGCAACAGTGCAATGCATAAAATCATGCGGATACGGGCCAGGAGCTTCAGGTGATATTCACATCAACCACCAGAATGACCGTGGCGTGATTGTTGATGCCAGACTGGCTGATTTGAGTATTTCTATAACTGCTGATCTTCTGGGATATTCACACACAACAGTCTCTAGAGTTTACAGGGAATGATGCAATAAAGAAATAAACATCCATTCACCAGCAGTTCTGTGAACAGAAATGCCTTGTTGATGAGAGAGGTCAACGGAGAGCAGCCAGACTGGTTCAAGCTGACAGAATGGCTAAAGTAACTCATATAACCACTCAAATGTACAACTGTGGTAAGCAGAAAAGCATCTCAGAATGCACAACACACTGACCTTGAGGTGGATGAGCTATAACTGTAGAAGACCACATTGAGTTCCACTTCTGGCAGCCAAGAACAGAAAGCTGAGGCTGCAGTGGGCACAGGCTCTCCAAAACTGGACAGTGAAAGACTGTGAAGACGTAGCCTGGTCTGATGAGACACATCTATTGCAGGATCAGAATTTGGCACCAACAGCATGAATCCACGGATCAAACCTGTTCTTGTGTCAACAGTCCAGGCTGGTGGAGGTGGTGTAATGGTGTGGGTAATGTTTTATTATCACACTTTGGACTCATTATTACCAATCAATCTTCGCTTGAATGCCACAGACTATTTGAATAATGTTGCTGAACATGTACATCCCTTCATGGCACCAATTTACCATCTTCTAACAGCTACTTCCTGTATGATAATGCACAATGTCACAAAGCAAAAGTCATCTCAATCTGTATTTATAAACATGACAATGAGTTCAATGTTCTTCAGCGGCCTTCTCAGTCTCCGGACCTGAATCCAGTAGAACACCTTTAGGATGTGGTAGACCGGGAGATTCACAGCATGAAAGTGCACCTGAAAAATCTGCAGGAATTGTGTCATGCAATCATATCAACATGGACCAGAATCTCAGAGGAATGTTCCCAACATCTTGTGGAAACCATAATATAAAGATCTGAAGCTTTGCGAGCAAAGGGAGGACGTACCCAGTATTAGTGTAGTGTTCCTAATAAAGTGCATATGAGTGTATTCTTTTCCTAATAAAAGGCATATGAGTGTATTTTATTGATATTTTGGGTTGTAGTTTCTACCAAGATGAAATGAAGGCTGTGCTTAACGGAGCTCACTTTGACAATCATGACTTCACAGTAATTAAACCAAATGACATTTCCTATTTTTGTAGGAATTATTTTAGTGCGATTACTTCTGACGCCACTTGAGAAAAGGCACATTCTTAACAAATCACCACATCAAAAAGTACAATAAATCCCATCTCCACTCTGCAAATCCGAAAGCCCCTTTTCTATTATGTCATGTAGCTTTGATACAGCTTCTTTCACACAGAATAATACACCGCTTGCATATTGAACAACTCTAAACATGATTAAATCTAAACCCTGCCTTAGGTGACTGTCAAATCCCTGATATTGGATTATAAGTACATGAATGCTCTGGTGTGCCCAACAGTTTGCTATAAATAATAATAATAATTTCATTCGTAGTGGTGAAAAAGAATTGCTCTGTTGTTGTGATTTGTTCCTGTATCATCCCAAGGCTGTTCAGAGAGTAGCAGAGAGCAAAGTGAATAAATGAGGCATGACTCGAATGCAATGCATCTTGTCACATAGGGGAAAGGTGGCTGAGTGGATCTCTTCATCCACTGTGTTATGTTTGTTCACAGCCACATGGAATACCATTTCCGCCAAAACACTTAGTCACTGCTTAAAATCCTATTCAGAATGTTTCGAGAGAAAAAACACAGTACACCCAAATCAACATTGTGTTGAGAGTGAATATATTAATTCATGCACATATTGGACTGGTTCTTAATACATAAGCAGATGTAGAAGTTAATAAACATTTTAATCCTAATTCGTTCGAAAGAAAATTTATATTAAAAGTTATAGCTTTAATGATTAGTGGTTTTCTCATTCTCATTAAAGTAAATATGCATTTTCTCCCTGCTTATTTTTCACACTGCATGGTTTTAGATTTTTTGTACAAAATGTAATTTTAGACAAAGGGATCATAAGTGAATACTGCTCAAATATTTTTGTTTTGGTTTTAATCTAAGGTACAAAGCATCACCGACATCAAATATCACCAACTGCTCCTTAAGATCAACAACTTAAACAAATTTATTTGATAATCAGATACAGCTGATTGAACACAGCGAGACCTGATTACAGCCGGCCCTCGAGACTAAAATGTACCTTTATGAATTGTTACACTCAGTGGGAAGTAGGCACTACAGAGTTTCTACAAGCTCATTATCACATGATTCCAGAGCAGCTAATTAAAAAAAAATTAAAATACATCAGTCTCAGATTCTTGAACACCAAACCACAGTTACCCGTTATTGCCAGATGGAGAATACAGTGAACAATGGTGAAGTGTCCAGTCTGCCCAAATATATCAAAGGGTCCAATTACAATTCATTTAGGAAGCCGTAACATATCCAAGAACTATCTAAGGAACGCAGACCTTTCTAGCTTTGGTTATTGTTAGTGTTTATGATTCCACTATAATAAAAAAAGAGAGTGGGGAAAAATTCATGGCTAAACATGAGAGCAGCAAAGAGGAAACTACTGCCAACCTAAAGAAACCTCAGCACTTTGCATTTGCAAAACAGCACCTGAATTAACTTTAAACAAATCTGGACCTTTTTTTTTTCTGTCTGATGTAAAGAAAATAATGTGTTTCACACTAACAGCATTGAAGCATGGTGGGGTAGTGTGATGATACGGAGATGCTTTGTTGCCTTGAAATATAGATGACTTGCTGTTTATTGATGTTATGAATTCTGCATTGTACCAAGAAATTGTATCAGAAAATTCGTATGGAATCCAGTTATCTACACATGAGCTCAAGCTGAAGCGTTATTGTGTTCTGCAACATGATAAACACAAAAGCAAGTTCATGTCTAAATAGTTGAAGAAAAATAAAGCAAAAGTTTTGTAATCAAATTTTTGACTTTAACTCAGTAGTATTGCTGTAGCAGACCCCATAACAGGCAGTTTATTCTGAGAAATGCTTTTGGATTTTGATCACGGCATTGTCATCTACCGGTTTAGTCTAGTCCAAGTCATGCCTGTTTGCTGATCACATAACTCTGTTATTGATTATTGGCTAATCCATCTATATGTTTGCTCAGACTTATTTTAATACAACCTAAACCTGCACCTGCGTCCTCTCATCTGCAGAATGCCACGAGTATACATAGCTGATGCATGGATAGACTATTATTATACAGTATTTGCCCCATCCTGATCTCTTCTGTATTTGTGTGTATAAATTGTTTCAGAAATTAAAACAGAATCTAAGATATAATAAAGGTAACCCAAGTAAACACAAAATACAGTTTTAAGATAATAATGTTATTTACTGAAGCAAAAAAGTTATCCAGTGCTAACTGGGCCTGTGTGAAAATGTATTTGCCCCCGTAGTAACTAATTCCCCAAATCTATGAAACTGCATTCACATAATGGGGTTCAGCTGGACTAGACACAACCATGCCTTATTACTGTAAACCCTGTTCAGTCACATCAAAACCTAAATAATTTATCTATTTGTATAGCGCTTTTTACAATGGTACATTGTCTAAATAGAACTTTTTCAACAGCATGAAGTTGGTTAAAAGGTTTTAACCTGTAACACACTATACCAAAGTTGAAAGAAATTCCATAAATGATGAAGAAGGTGATTGAAATATGTCAGTGTGGGAAGGGGTACCAATAGAGCTGCAACAACTAATTGATAAAAATTTATAATAATCGATTATGAAAATCATGGTCAACGAATATCATTATCGATTAGTTGGTCTGCACATGGTACTTTTACTCATTATGCTACTTCTGTTCCAAAAACATGCTTCAGAGAGTAAATACTAAACTTGTGGCCCAAATGACAAATACTTATATTATGCAGTACCGCTTTTCAACTGGGGATTCGCAGACCCCTAGTGGTCAGTGGTGGACTTGCAGGGGGTCCATAGGAAAGTTATTAAAATTTTGTAATTTTATATATATATATATATATATATATATATATATAAATATATAAATAAAATCGGGGCTCTATTCCACCGTGGCCCTGTGTGTGCAGCGTTTGCATGTTCTCCCCGTGCTGCGGGGGTTTCCTCCGTACTCCGGTTTCCTCCCCCAGTCCAAAGACATGCATGGTAGGCTGATTGGCATGTATAGTGTATGAATGTGTATGTGATTGTGCCCTCCGATCTATTGGCACCCTATCCAGGGTGTACCCTGCCTTGTGTCCCATGCTCCCTGGGATAGGCTCCAGGTTATCCCATGACCCTGAAGGAAGGATAAGCAATATAGAAGATGGATGGATGGAAATGAACATAAGCTAATTCAGAAAGTCCAATTAAATGTCACACCAACAATAAATTGTAAAAAATAAAATCTTCAAATGTTTTGATTTAATTTTAATATTAAAATTATTAATGTTAAATATTAATAAAATAAAGTAACATGTATAGAAATGACTGTTTAATATACATCCTATAATTGTTGTGGAGTGAGGGGGTCCTTGTGGATTGTTCGAAATATTCTAGGGGTCCAGAGCCCACAAAATGTTGAGAACCACTGGTCTAGTGTATGAATTTTAGAAAGGTAATATCGTCTCAAATAGAACACATTCGTTTTTTTTTACTAACTTTAAAGTCCCCCCCTCCGATTAATCGAAAAAATAAATCGACCAACTAATTGATTATGAAAATAATTTTTAGCTGCAACCCTAGTTACAATGCTATTAAATGGTAATGATAATGAGACTTTATTAATCACATGTACATTACAGCACAGTGAAATTCTTTACTTCAAAGCCTATTTCAAAGGCTCTGGGACTCCAAAGAACCACAGTGAGATCCATTATCTCCAAATGGAAAAACTCGTATGGGGATGCTTTACTGCTTCAGGGCTTGTACAATGTGTAATAGTTGAGGGAAACATGAATTCTGCTCTCTACCAGAAAATCCTAAAGGAGAAATGTCCAGTCTTCAGTCCATAAATTTAAAAAGATTTAAAACTATTTCGTATGAGAGATACACAAAAACAGAAGGAACGTCTTCACAGCCCTGTAAAACAAATAAAGACAAACCTTCTATATTCAGTATTGTGTATGAGGTAGTGCTTTGACTAGTATTGATATTACAGGACATGAAAAATATACATAAACACTATACACGCTCAAAGCATTATTGGAGACGAAGAAAAACGTCAACATGAAGAAAATATCTCCATGTCTCAGTCCGCTATGCTACTGATTATCCATTAAGCTCAGCTCAGGACGAATAAATTGCTGACTTCTGCTGTAGAATTTGTCCAGTAAAATCAAATTAGGCTACTTGAAATGATAATTACTTTCTACAATGCACTGCTTTCACATAAAAGAAGCCAGAAGAGACATGAGGTCTGTCACCAGTATCATGAGCCTTACTACACTACCACAACAAGCCCAGAATCACTGACACTGATCTCATTCTTTGGTGTGAACATATTTCTGCACTCAGTCCATTTATTATTCATAAAAAAACAGTAGAGAGGAATAGAGTGAGGAGAAAAATGGATTTGACCATCAGCACTTCCTGTCTTGGTCCTGTATTTGAGCACTGAACGGCATTTTTACAGAATATGGAGCACTTAAAACTGAATGAGAGCCATTGAGAAGTCACCCAGAGATAGCACTAGCAGTCATGTAAATCTTTTTAGAGAAGCTACTCCAAAACATTTAGAAAATAGAATTCAAAGAGGTTTATTTCTTAATGCTCAAGATGTTTCAGACCATTTTGAAAGTACAGAAAGTCCCTCTCTCTCAACTTGTCAGTAAAGTAAGGGGAAATGTTTGGTAACAGTCTCTAGGTAGTTCCGAGCCTATGGCGCATTTAGAGAAAATGCAGTTTTCAGTATGTACATTTTGTGCTGTCAAGACATCCTCAAAATTAATCTAAAAAATGTTGACAATTTTGATTACTCTGTTTGTCCATAAAAAGAAAAGGCTGAACTCAGTCACCTCCGTAATGTATTACTAGATAAACAACAGTGCCACATATGTACATTGATGGCGTGAGTTTAGACAAGGGAGGGATATAACTCAATATTAATGCATTATTTGGATGAAACAGATAAACATATAGAAATACAGACACAAATAAGAGGTGCAGTATTTTTTTTAAATTTATATAAATAAAGCTTGCCAAAAAAGGTTCTCATAGCATCTGGTAGAGACTAGAAGTGTGTATTAGAACTGGGATCCAATGAGATTCAACAAAAATTTTTTACTTGCATACAGTCGTGACCATCAGATTTGAAGCTTGTGGCACACAACGACTGCCTTCATTAATATATATATATATATATATATATATATATATTTCATAATTTATAACTGCCTGCTCAGGGTCACGGTTTCTTTTTAGGGTACTGATTTGTTTGCATTTTGTGAACCTCAGTGAGTGAAATAATAATGAAAAAAGAACAACAAAAATAAACAAACAAAAAAAAACCCAAATATGTATGTCTCTAATTGAGACTAATTATGAACTGCAGTGATGTAGCTGAGGAACTCTGAGAGCCAGAATTCACAGACTGTGCTGACAGTGCTGGCATTATCTCTACTGTGTACCTCTGCATCAGATTTTGAAACTGTTTTCCAATGTTTCGGGAGGCACAGTGATGGTGATGGAGAGAAAGAAAAAGAGAAAGAAAGAATGGAAGAAAGAAAGAAACCTTCCAGTTTAGGATACGCCCACTTTTGGTTTAAATACAAATAAAAATAGAGATATTTAGAGTGCAGAACAGATACAAATACACATAGTGACACTCTGTTACACCTCTAGTTTAGACAGTTATGGCTTTCAAGTTGGTCATACATTTAATCTGGGGAAAAAATATAGGAGTTAGTGCACAATCACAACCCATCGTCAATGAACCAAGTTTATGACCGACACGTCTTCCTCAAGCAGGTTATGACCTCACTACTATATAACCCTCTGGAACAGACAGATCCTCAGACATACAGGTTGACATTTACAGAGATCCAGCTGTGACTTTCAGTACAGAGACTCGTTGAATTTAATCAAAACTTTGGTAGAATGAACTAGATTTGAAATGCTTAGTGACCGAATTTCTCTCCATTGACACACTGAACAGCTCAATTTATAATTAGTGAAGGCCCGAGGCTCAGATCAGGTGTGTCTCTGTCTAACTAAGCTGTTATTTACTTTTCATAGTTTAAAAAAATATATATTCAGGCAAATCCATTTCTGTGCAAGCTGAGTAGGCTGTGCTGTGATTGAGGGGAAGCATGTAAGCTACTCTAGGTCCATTTCCATTTGTCTGTAATATGAGAGAAGAGATATGCAGATAACAGTGGAAGAATGGAGAATAATAGATAACAATATTATTGGTTTAGACCAAAAAAAAATGGCAGTCTGAATACAGAACGAAGGTAGCTACAGCGTACGAATGCCATCCAGGTGAGCTACAGTATGCAACATCTGTCTAATGTCCTGTAACATAACGGATGATGATTAATGGTTGAAACAGTTAAGAGGCATAAAATAAAGAAATAAATCTGTAATACTTTCAGTACCCATTTTGACTTTCAAGGTTGACGGTTGGGCTGCCAGTAATGGGTTTGGCCTCGGTTAATTAGTCACTGTGGGTTTACCATTCAATGGGTGGTTTGAAATCTCGCCTGGGGATCTCAGAAGCCTGTGGTTTTAGTAAAAGGATATGAACAATGACAAACATGCTGCTGGACATGAAGGAACATTGAGAAGCAGACTCATTGGAAGACTCATTTGACATTGGAAGTGCAGTTCTTACAAGAGGCATGATTAAGCAGGCAAGGATAAAAGGAAATGATTACTTTCATCAAGATATAATTGTATTTTACAAGTCATTTACTCATGCAAACACTATTAAGGTTGTGTTTAATGAGAAAAACATGCACAAACAGGTTTTCCAAAGGCATCAATGCATTGTTTCATAGAATATAGTTATCCAGTTGAAGATAGCCAGCTATGCAATTAGCTACTGACAGATTAAAGCAGAGCTTACCTGAGGCTGCTGGAAGACTAAACAACTGCTCAAATGGATTAAGCTGCCTTTATAGTGCCATATTTTGTGTAGACAAGCAAACAACTTCAGAAGTCAGTCAGGGAGAGATGATATTCTGCATTTCTTGAGTGGACAATTAGAGCAAAAATAATTAAAAAAAAAACTCCATGATAGAAATATTACACATTTTTTTTGAAGCTCAGAAGCTTTCTCAGGGCAAAGTATATTTACTATATTTTCAAAGTCTACTATAATAAAAGATATAATTACAGTATTCTGAAAATGCATAATGTGTCCAACTTTACATATTATCAGTGTATGCCATCGAGACAGAAATTTAGGTGTATGTAAAAATATTACTGTTTTGGGTTAAGCTTCATAAATACTAATTGTACACTACACATTTATGAAATGGAAGAACTTGAGTGGCCTGCACAGAGCCCTGACCTCAACCCCACTGATCACAAGAGGACACACTGATATCATTAATGCTACTCTTCATCCATCAAGTTACTGAGCTAAAATTTCAAAAGTTAGTAAACAAACAAAACATATTTTTGACTTTGTTCTTGATATTGTGAAGGTATAATATTGTAGTCATGTCCCAGTATTTATGCTTTAAAGTATTAAAGTTTTTAACTTTGTGTGTAGGATATGTAGTATATTTTATTTTGTAGTATTTTTTTACTTTTTTTTTTTTTTTTTTAAATAAAAGATGATACTCCTAGAAGTCTTAGGTCTGATAGTCTTATGGAAGGTGAATGTCGAATTGATGCATTTAACATGTTCCAAAAAAGTTGAGACAGGAGAAATTTAGGACTAATAGTGACGTGACAATTTGAAATAAGAAGGTGATGTGAAACAGGTGAAGCAATCATCTAATCATAGTATATAAGGCGCCTCCAAAAAAGGCCTAGTCCTCCAAGAGTAAGGATGGGTCAAGGCTCGTCAATCTGCCAGCAGATGAGTCAGCAAATAATCCAACACTTTGAGAACAACATTCCCCAAAAGACAAATCAGTAGGATTTTGAACATTTCACTCTACAGAGCACAATATTATTAAAAAATTTGAAGGCCGAAAACCACTTCTGAATGCACGTGATGGTGCTGACTTCTCTGGGCTCGGTCTCATCTGAGATGGACAGTAGCACAGTGGAATCATGTTTTGTGGGCCAAAGAGGAAAAGGTCCAAAAGTCAGCATCTGTCATGGTATGGGTGTAGGTCCGTGCCCATGGCATGAGTAACTTGCACATCTGTGAGGGCATCATTAATGCAGAAAGATATGTACACATTTTGGATCAACATATGCTTCCATCCAGACATTGTCTTTTCCATGGACGTCCCTGCATTTTCCAGCAGGACAACGTCAATCCACATTCTGCCTTGATTACAAGCACGTTTGCACCCACACGTAATCAGAGAGTGTAGTTGCTAGCATGGCCTGCCTGCAGTCCTGAGGCAAAATAAGGCAACGAAGCTTAAGTAAGTGCTATTAAAAGAAAAGGTGATGTTATGCACTCCAAATTTTTTTGGAGTGTGTTGCACTCAACAGATTTGAAATGAGTGGATATTTTCAAAAATAAATTAAATTCACAAAGTAAAACATCAAATAATGTGTTAATAATGTTTTTTCAGTATACTACAGGGTGAATTGAATTTTCAAACGACTCTTTGTTTATTTCTTGTGGTGGATGTTAGAGACCTTGTACTCCTCCACCTTCCGTTTGAGGATGCCCCACAGATGCTCAATAGGGTTTAGGTCTG